>ML372949.1:626-23141 GCA_005239525.1 Nicotiana knightiana | reverse complement strand
ATACCTGGTCTCGCTTCGAGAGATTCATTAGGAGTATCTCCCCTTCCTGAGTTTGCCAACCCAGATTGAGGATTTTCCATGGTGATGGTATTATTGGGGGGTGGTGTCGTTGGTGCAGGTAACGCTGCCGGTAATCCCCTCGCAAATTCTTGCAAAGCTTGGTTCACATACTCTACAATCATTTGCTTTACTTGATCTTGTTCCACCGTTTGATCATTATTATCATTGTTGTTATTGAATCTTTTTGGGGATTGTTCCCTTGAACCACGTGGGGTTCTTGAAGGTGATGGAACTGGAGTTCCATTCCTTTGCTGGTTGTTGTCGTTGGAGTTTGACATAGTTTAGAGGATATCGCTTGAAATTGAAAAGCAAACAAAGATTATCAGATTCCCGGTAACTGAACCAATTTGTTTAACCAAAGAATTAGATCCTTTGACTAAAGCTATTTCTAGGATGAACACGGGTTACTGATAATCAAGGAAATAAAGAAAAATGAATAATAGACAATATTGCAGAAATATTAAAAAGAAAAGTAGATTGTATTCGAGAATCAGATGCCTTTACAAGTTGTATTCCCCTCCCTTATATAGGAGATTCCTTGATATAACGTACAACTCTTGCTATGATTGCCCATTAATGACTAATTATGACATTAATGAGGCATTACAAAGGATAACGGTAATTGGGGTACGGTTACGTAACGTATGAGTAATCAATTGTGGGTTCTGGAATCTGCCCGTAGCTTTGTCCAGATTCATTCTGACCGTGTCTCTTTCCTATTTTGATCAGGTTGAGTTTCCCATGGCTGATGAGCTCGAGGGCTTATCGAATCGTGACTCTTTGTTCCGTAACTCTTCAAAGAATCACATCCAGCTGTCGCGTTCTCCTGTGTCCACATAACTGACTGAGTTGTCAAGAGTTGGCTTACGTGTGAAACTCTTTTTTACCAATACAATATTGTGTTGAGCCGAGGATTTTCTTTAGTGTAAAGCTTATATTATTTTTCTTAAACTGTTTATTGTATACTTTACCTATCTTTTGTACTGTTTTAAACTGACTTATTTAGAAATCCAGTAGAGCCTTAACCTGACCTCGTCACTACTTGACCGGGGTTAGACTTGGCACTTACTGGGTACCAAATGTGGTGTACTCATGCCCTTTCCTGCACATGTTTTCGTGTGCAGATCCAGGTACGAGCTATCAGCCTCGTGGTTAGTTGTTGTTGCTGATTCCGGGAGACTGCAAGGTACTTCTGCCGCGTCCGCAAAATCCTCCGAGTCTCCTTTTATTCTATCTTGTAGAAACTTTATTATGTACTTTCTTTCCAGTTTTTGTTAGAGCTACAATAGTGTTAGAAGCTTGTGACTGTTTGTGACATTCCGGGTTTTGAGAAGTTATATTTTGTACGTGCCAAGTGGCGATGTTTCATTAGTAGATTTACTTTATTTCATCTTTATTTTATTTCTTCTGTTTAATATCTTATCCGCAATTAGGCTTACCTTGTCGTAGAGACTAGGTGCGATCACGATGCCTTTCGCAGGGTAAAACGGGTCGTGACAAGTTGGTATGAGAGCGTCTAGGTTCATAGGAGTCACAAGTCACAAGTCGGTTTATTAGGGTCTCGCAGATCGGTACGGAGACGTCCGTATCTATCTTCGAGAGGTTATGTAACTGTTAAGAACAATCATATTTCTTTGATTTCCTTGTCGTGTGAGTTATTGACATAAAAAAAAATTCAAAAATTCTATTATATTCCTTCCAACAGATGGTGAGGACCCGTACTGGGAGGAACGACGACCAGGCACCCGATCCCCCTGCTAGAGCCACCAGAGGCCTGGACCAGGGAAGAGGACGACCACGTGGTGCTGCCCGAGCACCAGCGAGAGCAGCGATAGAGGAGCCTATAGCAACCCCAGCTGGAGAGCCGGCACATGAGGTCCCTATTGCTGCTCCAGCCTTGCAGGAGACTTTAGCTCAGTTCATGAGCATGTTCAGCACTATAGCTCAGGCTGGACTACTTCCGATAGCTCCCGCTACATCTTAGGCCGGGGGAGGGGCACATACTCTCGAAGCCCGCACTCCTGAGTAGAGGGGCCAGGTTGATCAGGGCCCGGAGTATATTCTTATGTCCCCAGTAGCTCCGATATAGCATGGGACCAGGGTAGCTGCTTCTGAGGCAGAGCAACTCAGACTTGAGAGGTACAAGAAGTACCACCCACCTATTTTCAGCGGACTAGCTTCAGATGAAGCTCTGGGTTTTCTTAAGGAGTGTCATCGTATTCTCACCGCTTTCCAGCTGAGGGGAGCGACATATCAGTGATGGAGGGCCTATGAGTTGAGTAGTCTGGACGAGGCAACCTCACTCACTTGGACTCAGTTTTCAGAGATGTTTCTGCGAGAGTATGTCCCTCAGAGCCTCTGGGATACTTGGCGCGCGGAGTTTGAGCAGTTGTGCCAAGGTGCTATGACTGTGTCGGAGTATGCAGTCCGTTTCAGTGAGTTAGCTCGGCATGCACCAGCCTTGGTTGCCACATTCAAAGAGCGGGTTCACCGCTTCATTGAGGGACTTCACCCTAATATTTGGACCAGTATGGCCAGAGATTTGGAGATGGACATCACTTATCAGCAGGCAGTGAGTATCGCTAGGAGAGTAGATGGCATGTTCGCCCGGGACCGAGAGGAGAGAGAGGCCAAGAGGTCTCGAGAGACTGGCCATTTTTCAGGAGCTCGTGCACCAGCAACACGTTACGGTAGGGGCTTTGGGGGTCTCCCTGTTCACTCAGCCCTTCCAGCAGCCATCGGTATTCTAGCTCCTCCTAGACCTCAGGAGTCCTATTATCCACTGCTAGTATCCAGTGTGCCTCCAGTTCGAGGTGTTATTACCGGCCAGCCCAGGAGGCCAACTCATATTCAGTCTTAGCTGTAGCGTCCTCCAAGGTCTTGTTTTGAGTGTGGTGACACTCGTCACATGATTAGAGATTGCCCCAGGGCCAGGAGGGGTGCACCTCCACAGTCTTATCGGCCTCCACGTGCTCCGCTAGGTCCTACGGCTATTCTTCCAGCCCCAGCTGCCACTCCACCTCCTCAGTCAGCTCGAGGTGGGGGTCGAGGAGGTAGAGGTCACCCTAAAGGTGGAGGCCAGGCCAGATACTATGCCCTTCCAGCCCGTTTCTTCAGACTCAGTCATCACAGGTATTGTCCCTATCTGCCATAGGGATGCATCAGTATTATTTGATCCAGGCTCTATGTATTCATATGTGTCCTCTTATTTTGCTCCACATTTGGGGATATCTCAGGATTCTTTGAGTTCCCCTATTTATGTATCTACTCCTGTGGGAGACTCTCTACTAATGGACCACGTATATCGGTCATGTTTGATTTCTCTTAGTGGTTTTGAGACCAGGGCTGATTTGTTATTATTCAGCATGGTAGATTTCGATGTTATCTTGGGCATGGATTGGTTGTCGCCCCATTATGATATTCTTGATTGTCACGCTAAGACCGTGACGCTGGCTATGCCAGGCTTGCCGAGTTTAGAGTGGAGAGGTACCTTAGAGTATACTCCCCGCAGGGTCATTTCATTTCTTAAGGCTTAGCGGATGGTTGAGAAGGGGTGTGATGCGTATTTGGCCTATGTGAGAGATGTCAGTGTTGATACCCCTCCAGTTGAGTCAGTCCCAGTAGTGAGGGACTTTCCTGATGTATTCCCAGCTGATCTTTCGGGTATGCCGCCCGACAGAGATATTGATTTCGGCATTGATTTGTTGCCAGGCACTCAGCCCATTTCTATCCCTCCTTATCGTATGGCTCCTCCTAAGTTGAAAGAGTAGTTACAAGATTTGCTTGATAAGGGTTTCATCAGACCCAATGTTTTACCTTGGGGTGCTCCGGTATTATTTGTGAAGAAAAATGATGGTTCTATGTATATGTGTATTGATTATCGGTAGTTGAACAAGGTCACCGTGAAGAACATGTATCCTTTGCCTCGCATTGATGATTTATTCGACCAGCTACAAGGTTCCAGGGTATTCTCCAAGATTGACTTGCGTTCTGGCTATCATCAGTTGAAGATTCGGGAGCCGGATATCCCGAAGACTGCCTTCATGACCAGATATGGCCACTATTAGTTTCTTGTTATGTCATTTGGGCTGACCAATGCCCCAGAAGCTTTTATGCATTTGATGCATAGTGTGTTCCGGCCTTATCTTGATTCCTTCATCATTGTGTTTATTGACGACATTCTGGTGTATTCCCGATCACGGGAAGATCATGAGCATCACTTGAGGACTGTGCTTCAGACTTTGAGGGAGAAGAGATTGTATGCAAAATTCTCTAAGTGTGAGTTCTGTCTTGATTCAGTGGCATTCTTGGGCCACATGGTGTCTTGGGATGGGATCAAAGTAGATCCGAAGAAGGTGGAGGCGGTGCAGAGTTGGCCTAGACCGTCATCAGCTAAGGAGATCCGTAGCTTCCTTGGGTTGGCAGGGTACTACCATCTCTTTTTAGAGGGGTTTTAGTTTATTGCAACACCTATGACCAGACTGACCCAAAAGGGTGCTCCGTTCAGGTGGACCGAGGAGAGCTTTTAGAAGCTCAAGACAGCTTTGACTTTGGCCCCAGTATTAGTGTTGCCTACAGGTTTGGGGTCCTACACTGTCTATTGTGATGCCTCGAGGATTGGCCTTGGAGCGGTATTGATGCATGACGGTAGGGTGATTGCCTACACGACCAGACAGTTGAAGGTGCATGAGAAGAATTATCCGATTCATGACCTCGAGTTAGCAGCGATTGTTCACACCCTGAAGATCTGGTGTCATTATTTGTACGGTGTTCTATGTGAGATTTTTACGGATCACCGAAGTTTGCAACACTTGTTCAGGCAGAAGGACCTCAATTTGCACCAGCGGAGATGGTTGGAGTTACTAAAGGACTATGACATTACTATATTATACCACCTGGTGAAGGCCAATGTGGTGGCCGACGCCTTGAGTCATCGGGCAGAGAGTTTGGAAGTTTGGCATATCTTCCGGGAGTTGAGAGGCCCTTAGCCTTAGATGTTAAATCCTTAGCCAGTCAGTTCGTGAGATCGAATATTTCAGAGCCTTGCCGGGCTTTAGCTTGTGTGGTGGCTCGGTCTTCTCTTTATGACCGCATTCGAGAGCGCCAGTATGATGATCCCCACCTTCTGGTTCTTCAGGACAGGGTTCGGTGAGGTGACGCCAGGGATGTGACTATAGGAGATGACAGTGTGATGAGGATGCAAGGTCGGATCTGTGTGCCTAGTGTGGGTGGGCTTCAGGAGTTGATTCTTGAGAAGGCCCATAGCTTGCGGTATTCCATTCATCCGGGTACCGCGAAGATGTACCAGGATCTAAGACAACACTATTGGTGGAGAAGGATGAAAAAAGATATAGTGGAGTTTGTGGCCAAGTGTCTTAACTGTCAACAAGTCAAATATGAGCATCAGAGGCCAGGAGGGTTACTTCAGCAGATTGAGTTTCCAGAGTGGAAGTGGGAGCGAATCACCATGGACTTTGTGGTTGGAGTTCCTCGGACTTTGAAAAGGTCCGATGCTATTTGGGTGATTGTGGATCGGCTGACCANAGGGAGATTGTTCGCCTCCACAGTATTCCAGTATCTATCATTTCAGACAGAGGTACACAGTTCACTTCACGGTTCTGGAGAGCCGCTCAACAAGATCTAGGCACCAGGGTAGAGTTGAGTACAACCTTTCGCCCTCAGTTAGACGGGCAGTCCGAGCGCACGATTCAGATTTTTGAGGATATGCTCCGTGCCTGTGTGATGGATTTTGGAGGGTCATGGGACCGATACTTGCCACTTGCAGAGTTTGCTTATAAGAACAACTACCAGTCCAACATTCAGATGGCGCCGTATGAGGATTTGTATGGTAGACGGTGTCGGTCCCCAGTGGGATGGTTTGAGACGGGCGAGGCCCGATTGTTGGGTACAGATTTGGTCCAGGATGCCCTGGATAAGGTGAAGGTGACTCAGGAGAGACTTAGCACAGCTTAGTCCAGGCAGAAGAGTTATGCGGACCGAAAGGTTCGTGATTTGGCATTCATGGCTGGTGATCAGGTTTTGCTTCGGGTATCGCCTATGAAGGGCGTCATGAGGTTCGGGAAGAAGGGTAAACTGAGTCCGAGATTTATTGGCCCTTTTGAGGTGTTGCGACGTGTCGGGGAGGTTGCTTATGAGCTAGCCTTTCCTCCCAACCTAGCAGGAGTTCATCCGGTATTCCACGTCTCTATGCTCTGGAAGTATCACGGTGACCCGACTCATGTTTTGGATTTCAGTTCAGTCCAGTTGGACAAGGATTTATCATATGTTGAGGAGCCAGTAGCTATATAGGATAGACAGGTCAGAAAGCTCAGGTCAAAGAATATTGCATCAGTAAAGGTTCAGTGGAGGGGTCGGCCGGTCAAGGAGGCGACCTGGGAGACCGAGCAAGATATGCGCAGTCAGTACCCTTATCTTTTCTCAGCTTCAGGTATGTCTCTATACTCGTTCGAGGACGAACGATTTTCTTAAGATGGGGAGAATGTGATGACCCAGCCGATCGTTTTGAGAGTTAGTGCCCCGATCCCCTAATAACTGCTTTCCCCACTTTTATATTTGCTTATGGGACTTGTAGGAATGATTAGTTGCGAAATTCGAAGATTTTTTGGACATATAGTCCCTATATATAAGTTTAAGCTTTAGAAATCGAACCGTAGTTGGACCTATGTGAAGACGGATCTGGAATGGAATTATGTTGACTCCGTTAGCTCCGTTGGGTGATTTCGGGGTTAGGAGCGTGCTCAGAATGTGTTCTGGAGGTCTGAAGTGGATTTAGGCTTAAATTGGCGAAAGTTAGAATTTCAGCCATTTCGTTCGATAGGTGAAATTTTGATATCGGGCTCGGAATGGAATTCCGAGAGTGGATATAGGTATGTAGTGTCATTTATGACCTGTGTGTAAAATTTGAGGTCATGCAGACTAGTTTTTATGTGTTTCGGCATTGGTTGTAGATTTTGGAAATTTCATAAGTTCGTAGGCTTGAATCCATGCATAATTGGTGATTTTGATGTTATGTGATGTGTTCTGAAGGCTCGAATAAGTTTGGATAAGGTATTAGGACTGGTTGGTAAGTTTGATTGAGGTACCGGGGGCCTCAGGGATGTTTCGGATGCTCAACGAGATGAATTTGGACTTAGGAAACCAGCTGAAGCATTGCTGGTTCTGGTGTCTCGCACTTGTGGATGGGGAGCCGCAGGTGCGGACACGCAGGTGCGGGCAGGGGCTTTGCATGTGCGGTCTTGGCCAAGGTCAGCCAGTGCTCGCAGGTGCGGTCTGGGTTCTGCAGGTGCGGCCCTAGCCCTGTTAGTGAGTTTTCGCACCTGCGATGGGTTTTCCGTAGGTGCGGGACCCATGTGCGGTCCAAGAGTCGCATATGCGAAATTCCTGGGTTGTTTATAGAAAAATTCGAGGGTTTGAAATTCATAATTTCTAAAACGATTTAGATCTCGGGAAAGTGCAATTTTTGAAGAGATTTTCACCTGGGCAATTTGGGTAAGTGATTCCTACTCGGTTTAGACTAATTTTCATGATTATACACTTGAATCTACCCTTTAATTTCGAATTTATGGTGGAAAATTGGGGAAAATTTGGATAAAGTTCTTAGGCCAAGCTTGTGAGTTTTGATATCCGATTCGAGT
Organism: Nicotiana knightiana; assembly: GCA_005239525.1. NCBI lineage: Eukaryota > Viridiplantae > Streptophyta > Magnoliopsida > Solanales > Solanaceae > Nicotiana > Nicotiana knightiana. The sequence continues at coordinate 15,426 of ML372949.1, read as the reverse complement.
AATTCTTGTATGGTTAGACTCGTGAGTGAATAGGTGTCCGGAATTTGTAACTTTTACTCGATTCAGAGATGTGGGCCCGGGGGACTTTTTGGGCAATTTTCCAAACTTCGCGTATTAGCTTCGAACTAATTAGCTATATATTCCTTAAAATGATATTTACATTATGCAATTGACTTGAATAGATTTGGGCCATTCGGAGTCGGGTACTCGCGGCAAGAGCGTGGTTTTGAGCTGAGTAAAGCAATCGAGGTAAGTGGCTAGCCTAACTCTGTGTTGAGGACTTCCCCTTAGGCTGTTTTGATACTATTTGTTGTATGGACGCCGTGTCGTGAAGTGACGAGTACGTACACGGGCCATTGTTGCTAAAAATTCCATTTTTTTCCTTCCATTCCATAGATCATTTCACTCTTATTTCACTGTTTACTGTGCTAATTGTGTAGTCTAGATTAGAAAGGAGTATGTCTACCTGTTTTACCTAAATTCCCTATGTGATACTATGTGCACCATGTTTAGTTAGTCCTATCCTTTGTCTTGCCTGTGATTTTTTTCTCCTGAACTGTTTAAATGAACCTTGTCCGGCATTCATTTGCATTTCATATTTAATTGGGACTAGGGAAGTATTCCGGGAGATCAACCTATGCTGCATATTTATTTTGGGACTACAGACGTATTCCGTACTTTGGGACTATGGATCCCCCTGTATTGCATATTTATTTTGGGACTACGGACGTATTCCGGGAGATCCTCTTGTACTGCATATTTACTTTGGGACTACGGACGTATTTCGATAGATCCCCCTGTACTGCATAATCATTTGGAACTACGGGACGGTATCCTAAGAGATGCCATGTGGTGATATATTGTGTTGAGCCGAGGATTTTCTTTATTGTAAAACTTATATTGTTCCTTAAACTGTTTGTTGTAGACTTTACCTATCTTTTGTATTGTTTTAAACTGAATTATTTAGAAATCAAGTAGAACCTTAACCTGACCTCGTCACTACTTGACTGGGGTTAGGCTTGGCACTCACTGGGTACCAAATGTGGTGTACTCATGCCCTTTCCTGCACATGTTTTCATGTGCAGATCCAGGTACGAGCTATCAGCCTCGTGGTTAGTTGCTGCTGCTGATTCCGGAAGACTGCAAGGTACTTCTGCCGCGTACGCAGAATCCTCCGAGTCTCCTTCTATTCTATCTTGTAGAAACGTTATTATGTACTTTCTTTCCAGTTTTTATTAGAGCTACAGTAGTGTTAGAAGCTTGTGACTGTTTGTGACATTCCGGGTTTTGGGAAGTTATATTTGTACGTTACAAGTGGTGATGTTTCATTAGTAGATTTACTTTATTCCGTCTTTATTTTATTGCTTCTGTTTAATATCTTATCCGCAATTAGTCTTACCTAGTCATAGAGACTAGGTTCCGTCACGATGCCTTTCGGAGGGTAAAACGGGTCGTTACAATGTCGGGCTTTTGTTTCTTTCTGCACTTGTTATTTAAACTTATGCTATGAAGTTATTAATTAATGTTTTAAAAAAACCTTTATTATGAAGTGTCGAATCATTTTGAAAGTGTGTCGGCTGGCCTAGTTCCATGATAGGCGCCATCATGACCGGGTGGTTTGGGGTCGTGACAAGTTAGTATCAGAGCCTAGGTTACATAGGTCTCACGAGTCATGAGCAGGTTTAGTAGAGTCTTGCGGATCGGTATGGAGACGTCTGTACTTATCTTCGAGAGGCTGCAGAACCCTTAGGAAAATCTCACATTCTTGAATTCTTGTCGTGAGAATCTCTTGATTCAGGTAACTAAACTTCTGTTTTTTCATTCTCTCACAGATGGTGAGGACACGCTACCGGACAGGGCGACCAGCCACCAGCTAGGCCCGTGAAGGGTCGAGGCCATGGCAAGGGTATGGGTGTAGCCCGCGCAGTAGTCGGGACTGTACCTATAGACCTACCTGTTATTCCATATCATGTCCCAGCCGGATGTTCCAGCGGGACCAGCCCAGGCACCGGCGGTGCCTATTGTTATTCCGGGTCTTCAGGATACCTTGGCTCAGATCTTGACCGTGTGCACCATTCTTTCTCAAGGGGTCGCTGTTTCTTCTACAACAGCTACTTCTCAGGCCGGGGGAGGCACTCAGACTCCCGCCGCTCATACCCCTAATTAGGTTATTAAGGGACTTCATACACCGTAGGCACCTCCAGCTCAACCGGTTGCACTTGTTCAGGATTATGTGATTCCAGTCATGCCTGATGACGAGCAACATGGATTGGAGAGGTTTGGTAGACTTCAGCCCCCGACTTTCAGTGGAGCCGAGGGCGAGGATGTCCAGGGTTTTTTGGACAAGTGTCAGAGGATTCTTCATACAACGGGTATATTGGAAACCAGTAGGGTCTCATTCACTAGTTTCCAATTTTCAGGAGCTGTCTTTACTTGGTGGGAGGCTTACAAGAGGCGTAGGCCTGTTGGTGCAGCGCCCCTTACCTGGCAGCAGTTCTGTGCTCTCTTTTTGGAGAAGTATGTGCCACAATCCCGCATGGAGGAGCTGTGCAGGCAGTTCGAGCAGTTACGTCAGGATGATATGACTGTGATATAGTATGAGATGAGATTTTCAGAGCTAGGCCATCATGCTGTTTGGTTGGTTCCTACAGAGAGAGAGAGAGAGAGAGAGAGAGAGAGGATCAGGAGGTTCGTGGATGGCCTCACATATCAGCTCCGGATTCTTATGACCAGAGAGAGGGTATCCGGTGCTACTTTTGAGAAGGTTATTGATATTGCCCGTGAGATCGAGTCAGTTCATCGCCAAGAGCGAGATGAGAGGGAGGACAAGAGGCCTCGGGGATCTGGTAGTTTTGGTAGTGTTCCCTCAAGAGGTCAGTTTCAGCATAGCATAGGCCTTCTATTTAGGCCTGCTCAGCCAGCCTGCCCAGCTTATAGTGGTGCATCATCGGGGCATGGTTTCCGCAGTTCTCATCACCCTTCCAGCCCAAAGCTCATCTTGTGCACCATCAGTTCAGGGTTCCTCCATGCCAGGTTCTTTTACTAGTCATCCTGGTGCTAGGGCTTCCCTTCAGTCCCCGTCACCAGCACCAGGAGGTTGTTATTAGTAAGGAGAGTTGGAGCATATGTGGAGGCAGTTTCCTCGTTACCATGGGGGCTCGTCTCAATAGAAGAGTTAGCCATCGACTTTAGCACCATTTACTTCACCACCCGCTCAGGCAGCTAGGGGTGGGGGTCAGGAAACTAGGGGCCACCCTAGAGGGGAAATTCGATTAGGTGGAGGTCAGGCCCGTTTTTATGCACTTCCAGCCAGACCAGAGGCTATGGCTTCAGATGTCGTGATCACAGGTATTGTTTTAGTTTGTCATCAAGATGCCTCAGTCTTATTTGATCCTGGTTCCACATATTTATATGTCTCATCATATTTTGCCCATTTTCTGGATATACCGCGTGAGTCTTTAGTTACAGATGTTCACGTGTCTACGTCCGTGGGCGATACTATTATTGTGGACCGTGTGTATCAGTCATGTGTGGTGTCTATTGGGGGTCTAGGGACCCGAGTGGATGTGTTATTGCTCAGTATGGTGGACTTTGATGTGATATTGGGAATGAATTGGCTTTCTCCATGTCATGATGTCCTAGATTGTCATGCTAAGACTGTGATCTTAGCGATGCCAGGATTTTCGAGGGTTGAGTGTAGAGGTTCCATTGATTATGTGCCTAGTAGGGTGATTTCATACTTGAAGGCTCAACGTATGGTGGAGAAAGGGTGTTTATCGTATTTGGCTTTTGTGAGGGATGTCAATGTTGAGACTCCCACTATTGATTATGTTCCTATGGTCCGTGATTTTCCGGATGTGTTCCCTGCAGACTTGCCGGGCATGCCGCCTGACAGGGATATTGATTTTGGTATTGATTTGGTGCCAGGCACTCACCTATTTATATTCCACCACATCGTATGGCACCGACGGGGTTGAAGGAATTGAAAGAGCAGCTTCAAGGACTCATAGTCAAGGGGTTCATTCGGCCTAGTGTGTCGCCTTGGGGTGCACCAGTGTTGTTTAAGAAGAAGGATGGTTCCATGAGAATATGTATTGACTACATGCAGTTGAACAAGGTTACAGTCAAGAATAAGTATCCTTTGCCTCGTATCGATGATTTGTTTAACCAGCTTCAGGGAGTCAGGGTGTTCTCTAAGATTGATTTAAGATCCAGGTATCATCAGCTGAAGATTCGGGATGCGGATATTCCTAAGACGGCTTTTAGGACCCGTTATGGCCATTATGAGTTCCTGGTGATGTCCTTTGGGATGACCAATGCCCCAACATCATTCATGCATTTGATGAACAATGTATTTCATCCATATTTGGATTCCTTCGTTATTGTGTTCATTGATGACATCCTGGTGTACTCTCGTAGCCAGGAGGAGCATGCTCAGCACTTGAGCACTGTATTGCATAGATTGAGGGAGGAGAAACTTTATTCAAAGTTCTCCAAGTGTGAATTTTGGCTTGGCTCAATAGCTTTCTTGGGGCACGTGGTGTCTAGTGAGGGTATTCAGGTAGATCCGAAGAAGATAGAGGTGGTGCAGAGTTGGCCCAGACCGTCCTCAGCTACAGAGATTAGGAGCTTCCTTAGTTTGGCGGGCTATTATCGTCACTTTATGGAGGGGTTTTATTCTATTTCTTCGCCCTTGACCAAATTGAAACAGAAGGGTGCTCCGTTCAGGTGGTCGGACGAGTATGAGGAGAGCTTTCAGAAGCTCAAGGCTGCTTTGACCACAAATCCAATGTTAGTATTTCCATCAGCTTCAGGTTCTTATACCGTGTATTGTGATGCCTCGAGGATAGGCATTGGCTGTGTTTTGATGCAAGAGGGTAGGGTAATTGCCTATCCTCGCGCCAGTTGAAGACCCATGAGAAGAATTATCCAGTGCATGATCTTGAGTTAGCGCCATTGTTCACGCCTTGAAGATTTGGTGTCATTATTTATATGGGGTTCATTGTGAGGTTTTTACTGATCATCATAGTCTACAACATTTGTTTAAGCAGGAGGATCTGAATTTGCGTCAGCGGAGAGGGTTGGAGCTTCTCAAGAACTATGATATCATTATTCTATACCATCCGGGGAAGGCCAATGTGGTGGCCGATGCCTTGAGTCGCCGAGCAAAGAGTTTGGGGAGACTAGCATATCTTCCAGCAGCAGAGAGACCTTTAACACTTGGTGTTCAGGCCTTAGCGGGTCAGTTTGTGAGATTGGATATATCGGAGCCCAATCGAGTATTGGCTTGCGTAGTCTCCAGGTCTTCTCTTTATGACCGTATCAGGGAGCGCCAGTATGATGACACACACTTGCTTGTTCTTCAGGATAGGGTCTGGCGAGGTGATGCCAGGGATGCAGCTATCGGTGATGATGGTGTGATGGGGATGCATGGTCGCATATGTGTGCCTAATGTAGATGGGCATTGGGAGTTGATTCTTGAGGAGGACCACAGATCGCGGTATTCCATTCATCCGGGTGTTGCGAAGATGTATCAGGATCTGAGAAAACATTATTGGTGGAGGCGGATGAAAAAGGATATTGTTGGATTTGTAGCTCGGTGTCTCAACTGTCAGCAGGTCAAGTATGAGCACCAGAGACCAGGTGGATTGCTTTAGAGGTTGGACATTCCATAATGGAAGTGGGAGTGGATCACCATGGACTTTGTAGTTGGGATCCCACGGACTTAGAGAAAGTTAGATGCTATTTGGGTTATCGTGGATCGGTTGACCAAGTCCGCGCACTTCATTCCTGTTGGTACTACTTACACTTCAGAGCGGTTAGCTGAAATCTATATTCGGGAGATTATTCGGCTGCATTGTGTCCCAGTTTCCATCATTTCTGATAGAGGTACGCAGTTCACATCGCAGTTTTGGAGGGCCGTGCAGAGAGAGTTGGGTACTCAGGTCGAGTTCAGCATAACTTTTCACCCTCAGACGGACGGGCAGTCCGAGCGCACTGTTCAGATATTGAAGGACATGTTGCGCGCTTGTGTCATTGATTTTGGGGGTTCATGGGACTAGTTTCTGCCACTCGCGAAGTTTGCATATAATAATAGTTATCAGTCGAGTATTCAGATGGCTTCGTACGAGGCTTTATATGGGAGGAGGTGTAGATCTCTGGTCGGTTGGTCTGAGCCGGGTGAGGCTAGACTCTTGGGTACAGTATTGGCATAGGATGCTTTAGAAAAGGTGAAGATGATTGAGGATTGGCTTCGCACGGTGCAGTCTAGGCATAAGAGCTATGCGGATAGGAAGATCCGTGATGTATCTTTCATGGTTGGGGAGAAGGTTCTGCTGAAGGTGTCACCCATGAAGTGTGTTATGCGTTTTGGGAAGAAGGTCAAGTTGAGCCCCCAGTTCATTGGACCTTTTGAGGTGCTTCAGAGGGGAGGGGAGGTCGCTTATAGACTTGCTTTGCCACCCAACTTGTCGAGTGTGCATCTGGTGTTTCATGTTTCCATGCTTCGGAAGTATGTTGGTGACCCGTCCCATGTTTTGGACTTCAGCACGGTTCAGCTAGAGGATGATATGACTTATGATGTGGATCCATTAGTTATTTTGGGTCAAAAGGTCCGAAGGTTGAGGTCAAAGTATATTGCTTCAGTTAGGGTGCAGTGGAGAGGGCAGCCAGTGGAGAAGGCCACCTGGGAGACCGAGCGGGAGATGCATAGCAGATATCTACACCTATTTGAAACTCCGTGTATGTTTCTAAACTCCTTCGAGGACAAACATTTGTTTAAGAGGGGGAGAATGTAATGAACCGATCGGTCGTTCCGAGAGTTCTAGCCCTGTTTCTCCCATTTCTGCTTCATTATGTGTGGTTCAGCTCTTTTATATTGTGTTGGGTTGGTTGGCTCGAGTTCGGAGTGGTTGTGGAGAGAAATGAGACACTTAGTCTCTTAAGTTGGTTAATTAGTTGGAAAAGTCAACCGGAAGTTGACTTATAGGTAAATGATCTCGGAATTGAATTTTTATTGTTTGGAAGATTCGTTAGGTGATTTCGGACTTAGGAGTGGGTTCGGAGTGTTATTTGGAGGTCCATGGTAGAATTAGGCTTGAATTTGCGAAAATGGATTTTTGGCGATTTTTGGTCGGCAGTGGAAAAAAATTAGATATCAGATTCGGAATGGAATTCCAGAAGTTTGAATAGTTTTATAGTGTCGTTTGTGATGTGTGTGCAAAATTTCAGGTAATTTGGACGTGGGTTGGTTGGTTTCGGCATCGTTGGCAAATTTTGGAAGTTTAGAAGTTCTTAGGCTTGAATCCGAGGGTAATTTGGTATTTTGATGTTTTCTTGAGTTATTCGAAGGCTCAACTAAGTTTGTATGATGATATGGGATATGTCGGTATGTTTGGTTGAGGTCCCGAGGGCCTCGGGTGAGTTTTGGGTGGTTAAGGGATAATTTTGGCCTTGGTGAGATAATTGATCAGCTGCAGATCTTTGTTTCTGGTTTTCTCTTTCGCGTTCGCGAGAGGAGCCTCGCGTTCGCGAAGAGTGTTTATGAGATGGTGAGTATTTTTTCTACGAGTTCGCGAAGGAGAGGACGTGAACGCGAAGGTTAAGGCAGTGTTTGCATCGCGAACACATGTGTGGTGTCACGTTCGCGAAGAGGAGTGAGGCAGATGGGGACCTCAGGTTCTTGGTCTACACGTTCGCGAGGTGAGGGTCGCATTCGCGAAGTTGTGAGCTGGTAAAGCATCGCGTTCGCGTTCGCGAAGAGTAAAGTGGAAATGCAGTCTGGGTTGGACTACGCGAACGCAAGAGGACGGCCGCGTTCGCGAAGAAGAAAATTGGGGCAGCAGTATTAAATTCCAAAATCGAGGGTTTGAGTCTACAATTCCAAAATTCAATAGAGAGTTCTGGAGAAGGCGATTTTAGAGAGGATTTTTAGAGGAGTGATTGGAGTAAGTGTTCTTCACTTATTTTTGGCTAAATTCTATGATTTTGTCTTGATTTTTATCATCAAAGTTAGGAATTTGGGGTGAAAATTGGGGAAATTAGGGCTTGAAATTAGAGAGTTGATTTTTGGGATTTGAACGGCCATTTGATGTCGGATTTTGAGGAGTTTGATATGGGTAGACTCATGAGTGACGAGGATTTTAATTTTGTAATTTTTGTCGAATTCCAAGACGTGGGCCAAGGGGTCGGGTTTGACCAATTTCAGGATTTTTGATTTAATTTGATAATTTTTGCGTGAGCTTTGTTCCTTTAGCATGTATTAATGTTATGATACTGATTTTGGATAGATTCGGGGCAATTTGAAGCCGGGTCGAGCGACAAGGGCTATTCAGAGTAGATTTTCATCCGGTTTGAGGTAAGTAATGATTGTAAATCTTGTCCTGAGGGTATCGAAACCCTGGATTTCACGTCGTTTCACCATTTTGAAGGGGCGCACATGCTAGATGACGAGCGTGTGGCGTGAACCGTTGGGGATTGTGACTTGGTCCGTCCCGTAGCAACTATTAAGTTGCATATTTGACTGGAAACTATATGATATTTTGTCTTTTAGAAAGTATTACTATGTTTTGGGCTGAATGCCATATTTGGGCCTCGTGCCAAGATGTTTGGACCTTGGGGGATTTTTACTACTATTTCCTCATTGTTTTGATTTAAGATCTAAACTCAGTCATGCTATGTTTTACTAATTTCATAACTCAGTCTTAATTACTCCATTTTGATTCATAAAATGGTATTTGGGATGAGCACCCTGTTTTATTGATAGCCCGAGTGGCTTGAGAGATTTATAACTGAGTGAGGCCGAGGGCCTGTGTTGTGAGGATATCATGGGATCGTGCTGCACGCCGCAACATGTGGTACTGATAAATGATATATGAGAGGCCGAGGGCCTGATTGTTTATGCCACGAGATGGCTTGTTATAGCGCTTGGGCTGTAGGAGCACCTCCGGAGTCCGTACACCCCAGTGAGCGCGGGTACCCTGAGTGAGTGATATGATGTTGCCTGAGGGGCTGTTCTTGATTCATGATGTGCCCGAGGGGCTGATTACGAGTGATTATGAGGTTGCCCTAGGGGCTGATTCTGAGTGATGCTATGCCCGAGGGGCGGTTTATGATACACATTTTGCCCGATGGACTATTTATGATTTTCATCATTTTTACTCTAAACTTCATTGAAACTCTTCTGAAACTATTGGAAAAATATCTTCAAATTTGAAATTTTGTTTTAAGCGAGAGGATTTGACTTATATACTGTTATGAAGGTGTGTTGTACTTACTGTGATTTCATGATGTGGATATATGTGTTTCTTACTGCTCAGTATTTATTAACATTTATTGCTTAATGAGTTGGCGTACTCACATTACTCCCTGCACCTTGTGTGCAGATCTAGGTATTTCTGGACGTGATAGAGAGTGTTGATTCTTCCATCCATCACAGATACTCGGAGTCGGCAAGGTAGCTGCATGGAAATTGCAACCTTGCTCTTCTCGCTCTTATCTTCCTTAGACTATATTAGTGTTTTCCAGACTGTAATAGTCTTAGTTGTTTTCGGATAGTCCTTAGTAGACATTCATGACTTGTGACACTCCGATGTCGGGCTTTTTTTTATTTTCGCACTTGTTATTTAAACTTATGCTATGAAGTTTTATTAATTAATGTTTTAAAAATACCTTTATTATGAAGTGTCGAATCATTCTGAAAGTGTGTCGGCTGGCCTAGTTCTATGATAGGCGCCATACGATCGGGTGGTTTGGGGTCGTGACATTCTCCCCCATTAGTAGCTAGCATTTTTGTTTGTTAATTGTATTTTAGGTTGACGCTGACACATATTTCTCTTTCTTATCCGATGTTCAAGTTGTTATTTTCCCAAACACTATGTTTGCTTATATCATTTTTCTCTACTGACGTTTATTTGAGATCAATAATTTTATTTTTAAACCAAGACAAATCGCTATAACCCATTTCAATTAAATATAGCATTATATGAAATTTGAATTTATCCCTCTAAGTTACCTAGCAATAGTTATAAACAACCGGTGCTGTTTTTGTTCTTAATATATATGGATATCACATTTTGATGTTTAATATCATTTTATGAAGGTTTGATTTTCTTTATTTTTTGGTGCAAATCTTCCAATTTATATTGTTTGAATTTTTGCTGTCGTACGTGTCCAAAAACTAGTAAAAGTTATAGGCATGAAAATATTTGTTACAGGGGATCGATGATGATATGTAGATCAATTAAACATAATTTTGATGGACATTTTAACAATATCAAATAATTGAATTTGTACTACTAGCTAATTATAAAGTTAACAAAATTGTTCTAAGAGAATTTCACTCTATTAATTAATTTAATGCGAAAATGTAATGCTGATCTCTTTGAATATAGTTGAGCTCACTGATTTAATTATATTACGATAATAACTTATATAATAATTTAAATGAATTTAAAATCACAACTTAATACAAGAAATGATATCAAACTATCAATTGAATAATAACTATGCTTACTCATACAACGGTACAGTTGAATTTATTGTGTGATTATAGAAACGTGAATTAGTTTGATAAAAAAATACGAAATAAACGAGAATGAAATCCAAAAGGTAAAAATAAGTTAAAGAAATACAAGCATGCTGGTATGATGATCTTCTTCGGAAGCGGTAGTATGGACAACGGTAAAAACAAAATAAAGCAAATAATTTTATAATTTGAGAGTAGAATATAGCTTTTGTGTAATGAATGTTTCGTCCCTACAATGGATGCTAATTCTCCTATTTATAGATTTATTTAGGGAGACAAGAGCCCCAAATCAATCTCCTCTTGAATGAGAATAATAGCCCGTTTGGCCAAGCTGCAAAAATCAGCTTATTGTGATAAGTGCTTTTCTCAAAATTACTTTTGGTGAGAAGTAGTTTGTGTTTGACTAATTAAATTGAAAATCACTTCTGAGCAACAATTAGTGTTTGGCCAAGTTTTAAAAAACTACTTCTACGAGTATTTTTCTCAAAGTGCTTTCCAAAAAAGTGCTTTTGGAGTATGGTTTCGGCTCACTTATTGTCGCCCCCCCCTTTTCTCGCGAAATCGGGTTTCCATATTTCTGGGACAACTCCTCCTTTTTGGGATTGATTAAGGGATTAGAAGAGTCTCCACCTAATGGATTAAGGTGCGTTAGGGCACCTAGAGCAGATAACTCATATTAGCAGTTTGCATCACCAGAAATCGGGTAAGAGCTCAAATTACCTCGAGGGGAAGGTGTTAGGCACCCCTCGAGGTCCACAATAATGGGTCCCGTGCCGAACTTAAATAGGCGAATTAGTATAAGAGGAAATAAAACAATTTGGACAAATACAAATTACTTTAAACAAGATTAAATGGGTCCTAGGTTTTTTAGCCTATAGGATCATTCCATGCAATACTTTGTAACTTCCCCAAGTTGGGGTGTTACTCATAGTATTAACGCATGGGTCATCATCTCCTTTACTACCCAATTACTATCTTTAAGTTGTTACCTAAGCGTTTTAATAACTTCTAACTCGTTCCTTATGCGTGCACTACCTGTCCCATACATATGGCCCTGGAGGTATTAGGACCTCTATTTAGGGTGGTTCTAGACTGACCTATGTTATTTATAAATGAGAAAGATAGTCGACAAACAAAATACAAGTAGGACTTTCATGTAAGGAAACAAATAATGGCTCACATTGACCTTCACACAGAACAACAAATACACGCAATTGAATCAACAAAACTTTGTTAATTTTAGAGTCCTATAGGCTGGATATCTATATGAGCAGAAACAAAACATAAAAAAGCAGTTTATTAAGGCGAGCATCGAGATCTATTAGTTTGCCTACTGATTTTAGTAAGCATGAATCTGGGCACTCCCAGGCAGCAAGATATCACAATTTTAGGCCCAGAATCATTAACAACCCCTACAGATTTGCCTAAGTGATAATTAGAATTTGTCGAACTCAGAACTGATTAACATAAACCTATAGGCATGGTTTCTACGAGTTTGTTAATTATAGACCTATAACATGGTTTCTAAGTGAACTACTGATTTTAACTCATAAAGACAGGTTTTTATCCCTTTTAGATCCTATAGGCATGCTTTCTAATTGCAGAATTGATTTAAACTCCTATAGACATGATATCTATTAATTTTAAATCCTATAGGCATGTTTTCTAGGTTTGATATTGATTTCACTCTATATCTACAACTGTATGTGGGCAGAATTTTAAGCAGATTGTCAAGGAAAAGTAATTATTTCAAACAGAATCATATAGACATGGTTACTAATGCACATTGAGTTAAAAATATGTGTGGATCCTATGAAAATGATTTCTAATGCAAGAAGTCTATAAACAGGATCTCTAATATGCAAGCGTAAAAATACAGAATTAAACAATCAGAAAATTTTATAGGCAAGATGTAATGACCCGACTGGTCGTTTTGGGCTCTAGTGCATCGTTCAGTGGTTTGAAGTCGTGAGCAGCTCCATTTAAGGTATTATGACTTGCAGGTATGGTCGAAATTGAATTTCGGAAAGTTTAGAGTTGATTTGGAAAGAAAATTCTCATTTCAGAAGCCTTAAGTTGGAAGAATCAACTAAGACTGGAATTTGGAGTAAACGACCTCCGAATCAAAATCTGAAGGTTCCTGCGGGTTCGTATGATGATTTCAGACTTGGGCGTATGTCCGAATCGGGTTTCAGATAACCCAGGAGCGTTTCGATGCATATTGTGGAAGTCAGCATTTTTGAAGAATTTCATAAATTTGGGCTTGAAGTGCATTTCAGAGTTATTGATGTCCGTTTGAGATTCCGAGTTTGGGAACAGCTTCGTTTGGTGATTCTGGAGTTGGGAGTGCGATCGGAAGTGAATTTGGATGTTCGTAGGCCATTTTGGAATCATTTGGCTAAAGATAGAAATTTGAAGGTTTTTGAGAAATCCGACCTGAAGTGGAAATTTTGATATCGAGGTTGGAATGCGATTCTGAAAGTTGGAGAAGGTCCATAATGTCTAATATGACTTGTGTGCAAAATTTGAGGTCAATCGGACGTGATTTGATAGGTTTCGGCATCAGATGTAGAAGTTGGAAATTTCTAAGTTCATAAAGTTGGGATTTGAGTGCGATTCGTGGTTTCGATGTTATTTGAGTCCTTGAGCAAGTCCGCATTATGTTTTGGAACAGGTTGGTATAATTGGACGGGGTCCCGGGTGCCTCAGTTGGATTTCGGGTGGTTAACAGATCAATATTTGAAGTTGAAGAAAGCTGAAGGTTGCTGTCATCTGGTGTGACCGCACCTGCGAGGCTTTGGTTGCAGGTGCGGCTAAGGGCACCGCAGGTGCAAAATTGGGCTGGAGCCAAGAAGGCCGCATGTGCGGGAGATTTAGGCGCACCTGCGGAAGCGCAGGTGCGATAAGGGGGCCGCAATTGCGGAAATCGGCCTGGGCAGAATGTTTTAAAACAAGGATTCTTGGTTCATTTTCTTCATTTCTTCTTTGGCTTAGGCGATCTTGGGAGGCTTCAAAGAGAGGATTCCTTAATGCAATGTCAAGGTAAGTAACTCCTTCATGCTTCTAAGTTAAATACAAGATTATATGCAGGGACTAGGCATGAAAATTGGTAGGAATTTGGGAAATATTGAAGAAACCTAGAAAAATGGTAATTTGGATTTTAGCCACGAATTTGAGCACGGAATGTAGAGTAAATTGTATATTTGAACTAGTGGAGCTATAGGTAGATTTTATCTTCGAGAAATTTCGGATTCCGGGCACGTGGGACCGAGGGCATTTTGGTCATTTCACTAAGCGGGATTGGGAAATTATATAATTTGGAATTGTTGCAAATATTAGAGTATATTTTCATTGGGTTGTCATTGTTTGGATAATTTTGGGGAGTTGTGTGTCCGTTTGGAGTCATCGGAAGGGCTTGGAGGCCGGTTATGGAATCTCGGAGTGAGGTAAGTCTCCTTTCTAACTTTGTGAGGGGGAATTGTCCCCCTAGATGAACTAATTAAGTATGTGATACTATCTACGGGGGCTATGTACGCACGAGGTGACGGGAGTCCATGCGTAACTACTATTATGCCATGTCCGGGTAGCCTAGGACCCACTAGCATGCCTTACATGTTGTACCGGTGATCTTGTCTATAATATTAGACTGCTAATATAATTGAAATTGTAATTGAATGATTAAAGAAGATTAGAGTTTATTTTCTTAAGCGTCTAAAAAGAGAATTGATTCCTTCGCGGGCAATTGTATTTCCGGATAAGGTTGTATTATTAAACATTATAAAAACTTGGCAAGTGAATTTCGAAAAAGGATTTAAATTTTTTTTGTGGTTTTTAAAAGAGAAATCGGTCATTTACTTGAGTATTTGTGTTCCCGACGTATTTGGGGTGGATTGTTGATTGTGCATGTCTGCATGTGACCGCTTCGCAATTTACATTCCGCGAGCGAAGTGTTATTTCCCCTACTCTCATGGGAATGGGCCGTACGCCACGACGAGATTGAAAGAAATATTATGGTTCGGGCCGTTTGACCCTCGACAGTGCACAAAGATGAATATTATGATGGCTGAGGCCGGTTGTCCTTATCCCGTATGCGTATGCTAAATTATTTAAATGTTTTCTTCATGATTTTTTAAGTGATAAGATATTTGGGGGAATATGTTGGTTGATTTCCCAATGCACACGCAAGTGTACGTGGTCGACAAGTAATATAGGATTTTAAGTCCAGATATCGTACCCACAAGGACTTGTGTAAACTACTTGCTAAATCACTCTAAT
>ML372947.1:8134-58150 GCA_005239525.1 Nicotiana knightiana | reverse complement strand
GGGAAAGTGGGGGATAGGAGGTGTTTTTTTTTAGTATTTTATATATATATATATATATATATATATATATATATATAAAATCTTTTTAATAACTCTTTTTTATTAAATAAAAATATTAACCTACTTCTTTTAGACAAAAAAAATATGAATAAACTTAATTAAATATTTACGCTATAATTTGAATGATACTAAGAAAATACATAAAACACTAGCTTTTGGTAAAAATGTAAATTAAAAGAAATCATAAATTTTTTTTTGTTGCAAATTTTCTTTTTTTTCATACAACTAGAAATAAAATTTGTACTATAAATATATGAACATTTTTTTAAATTTTTTTTTTTTTTATTAATAAAATCTGAAAATTAGACCTGAAAGAAATATTTACGTTAAAATAGTATAAAATTTGGGTGTGGTAAAAAATTAGTTGTTCACAATTACTTGAAAGGAAAAAAGAACTAGAAAAAAAAAGAAGAGAAAGAAGAATAGGAGCATTTGCCGAAGAGCTGAACCAAACTCTAAAAGAATTTGGGGGGTGGGGGACGGGGGTGCATCGGGTGTTATTAGGAGTCTTTTTTCAATAAATAATTTTTCTAAAAAGATAACAGAGCCATAGGAAAAAAGTTTTAGGGCTCCGTTATGTCTTTGTTATAGTTCCATCAATCTTCTTGAAAGATTTAGTTTATCAAATGTAAGATTGTCATATTACTACAACCAAAAAAAAATTTGTCCACCCTGCTTTGTAAATTAATTAAACCTTCAAAACCTGTGATATCTAAAGCTAGAAAAGTAGAGTGAGGGGGATCTAATTAACTACAATTATTCCTCGCAATTAACTGGCCAGTAAAATTTACGTAATTATAACGATCTGGCCGGTCGTTTTGAGAGTATTAGCCTCGATCCCCTATTTACTGTTTTTTCCGTATCTTTTTCTGCTTATGTGACTTACCAGGAGTTTTGTTTGTGGTTTTGGAGTGATTTGGGACACTTAGTCCCTAAAATGGAAGCTTAAATTCTAAGATTTTGACCGTAATTAGAACTGTGTGAAACGACTCTGAAATAGAGTTTCGTCAGTTCCGTTAGCTTTGTTGGGTGATTTTGGACTTAGGAGCGTGTCCGATTGTGAATTGGAGGTCTGTAGCTGAAATAGGTTTGAAATGACGAAAGTTAAATTTTTAGGAAGTTTGACCGGAAGTGAACTTTTTGATAATCGGGGTTGGATTCCGATTCTGGAAGTTTGAGTAGGTCTGTAATGTCAAATATGACTTGTGTGCAAGATTTGAGATCAATTAGACGTGATTTGATATGTTTCGGCATCGGTTGTAGAAGTTTGAAGTTCCAAAGTTCATTAAGTTTTAATTGGAGTATGATTCGCGTTTTTGTTGTTGTTTGATGTGATTTGAGGGCTCAACTAAGTTTGCATGATGTTTTAGGACTTGTTGGTATGTTTGGTTGAGGTCCCGGAGGCCTCAGGTGGATTCCGGATGGTTAACCGACTAGTTTTGGACTTGTAGGAGTTGCTGACAAATCTGGTGTCCAGTTGCTGATTTCCTTCTTCGCGTTCGCGTGAGGAGTTCCGCCTTCGCGAAGAGGAGCTGGTGGCAGAAGAGTAATTGTGCATCGCGTTCGTGAAGGTCTGTTCAGGGGTGCACCGTGAACGCATGAAGAAAATCGCGTTCGCATAGAGGAAGTAGGGCAGCTGGGATCCCAAGGCATTTGTTCTACGTGTTCGCGTAGTAAGCACCGCGTTCGCGAAGAAGCAGTCAGTGGAAACTACGCGTTCGCGAGAGGTCACTCAAGCTCGCGGAGGAGGAATTTCTTGTCAGTAATTATTTGTTCAGCGCGAACGCGGGAGTGGGGTCGCATTCGCAAAGAAGGTTTCACCTGGACAGACTATAACATTTAAAAAACGAGGGTTTTAGCCATTTTTACCAAAACTTGATATAGAGAGCTCGGATTTGGACGAAATTTTCAAGGATTTTCTGAGGCATCGATTGGGTAATGATTCTTCACTTGTTTTGGTTATATTCCACTAATCTATCGTTAATTCCACCTTTTAATTTCGGATTTGGGTTGAGAAAATTGGGAAAAGTTCTTCAACCAAAATTTTGAGTTTTGACTGAGATTTTAACGTCGGATTTTAGTAATTTTGGTACGAGTGAACTCGTGGATGAATGTGTGTTCGTTTTGTGAATTTTATCCGATTCTGAGACGTGGGCCCGGGTCGACCTTTTAGGGCGATTTTTGAAATTCTTGTTAAAGTCTTGATTTCATTAATTAGATTAGTCTATTATAGTTGTATCTATAGTATGTAATTATTTTTTGCTAGATTTGGGCCATTCGGAGTCAGATAATCGAGGAAAGGGCATTCTTATTGATTGATTGAGCTTGGTTCGAGTTAAGTGGCTTGCCTAACCTTGTGTGTGGTAAATCTCCTTAGGATCTGGTACTGTTGTGATACTTCTGTGATATGTGAGCTCCGTGTACGCGAGGTGACGAATGCATAAACGGGCTAATTATTGAAAAATCTATTTTTCACTGAGTAGTAGCCTGTTACACCTTAATTGAGTTATACCAGCATGTTTAGTTATACTGTTTAGCCTAATTTCGCATGTCTATGTATCTTAAATGTTTATTTGAAATCTGTGCAGTATGTTTAGTTGAATTCCTTCCCTTACTTGATTCGTATCAACCTTAGCTGTAGAATTCTTGCTGTTAATTGCTTTTTTTCCTCACCGATTTGAGCTGTGTGTTTACGTTTGGGACTACGAGACGGTACCTCGGGAGATCCCCTGCACCTTTTCTTTTGGGACTACAATGCGGTACCTCGGGAGCCCCCTGCACATTTACTTTTGTGACTACGAGGCGGTACCTTGGATGCTCCCCCCTGCACATTTACTTTTGAGACTACGAGGTGGTACCTCGGGAGATCTCCTTGCATATTTACTTTTGGGAGATCCCATGTTGAGTATTTACTTTTGGGACTACGAGACGGTATCTCGGGAGCGCCCCTGTTGTTTATCTCATTGTGCTGTGTTGTTATTTATCTGTGAATTCTTTGTGCTAAATTCTCCGTCTTTCTTCATTTTATTATATCATCTGTCTTATTATTATATCCCAGTAGTGCCCGGACTTGACCTCGTCACTACTCTACCGAGGTTAGGTTTGACACTTACTGGATACCGTTGTGGTGTACTCACGTTACTCTTCTGTTGTACGGAGACTTCAAGGTACATCTGCGTGTCCGCAGACCTCGGAGTCTCCTTCTCTTCCCCTCATTTTTCGTACTTTCTTAGACTCTGGTGTATAGAGATACTAGTTTTCTTCTGTAGCTTGTGACTTATGATTACCGGATTTTGGGAACCCTGTGTATACTCTAGTACTGGGTTGCTTGTACACGCCGAGCGGCATTTTATCATTTTATAGTTATCCGTTGCAGTCTAGTTGTTAAATTCTGTTTTTATTTCTGTTGATCTGCAATTTGTTAAGCTTACTTAGTCGTAAAGACTAGGTGCCGTCACGACATCTTACGGAGGAAGATTTGGATCGTAACAGTAACCAAAAGTATAATTATTGAAGAATCTTGGCCACAAGAAATAAATGATTATTGGAATATTTTGGCCACAAGAATTGATAAAAATGATTCACTAATTTTATTCAATCTACTTGCCGTTTAGAGCACAAGGGAATAACAAGGTGATCAAGTATAATTTTATATTATTATTTAAAATCATGTATAAAATAAAAGGTAGCTAACCGTAGTTAAGTACTAACAATTGTAGTTAAATATAGAGACAAGTGCAATTTATTTATTTGCTTGGGGTAAACACGTGATGCACAAAGTTTTTACCCTAAAACTAACCTCACCTCTTGTGATACTATTTCAAGGTCTATTTTACCTTTATGTATAGTACTCCCCTTACCCTCTTGTGTTAAAAAATGTAACGATACCCTAAAGCCCTTATTTGGAATACGTTGGATCTTTCTACATGCCACTAATTTCAAGAACTTTTTGATCTTCGATTAGTCTTTTTTTTTTAATTTTTGTTATTTAGTATATTTTCGTAAATATGATAAACTTTGATGCTTTACTAATACCTAAAATGGTGATGCTAGTGACGTCATAGGTGTAAAAAAATACCCACATCTATTTCGTTTCCTTTTTTGTTAGCCAATGTGAAAGCATTAAATCGTTATCAGATTGTAATTAATGGTTTACTATTTTTGCAAAAATGAGAAATTAAGTCATCATTAATACTAGATCAAATTGTACACATTATTGTGTGTGTCTGTGTGTTTGTCAGTGGAGCAAATTTAATTAGTTTTTATAGTTTTGATTTAGCAAAAGTTGAGATCCTACTTTTAGGAACAAAAGGACGAGAAAAAGAGAAGATTAATAAATATTTATTCGAATTATGCTTAGAAATGCTTAGAATTTACACATATGTATATGCCTTCAATATTTCATTTATGTTCAAGCAAATAATACTAATTTAGAGTCTATTTTTCAATGTGTTAGCTGTTAGGTTCTTTTAAAAGTTGTGAGACTGCCACTTTTTTCAAGTCTGTTTTGCACACGAATTATTACTTTTTTTAACCAAAAAAAGAAGTAATAGGCAAAAGGATGCTGCAAAATATTTAAGAAGAGTAAAAATTGATTAAATTTGTTAAAATCTAATAAGCCATAATCTGTCTTTATACACATTGCTTTTATCATCATATGTTTGTTCTTATTAGCAAGGGAAAATATCTCTCTTACTCACATACACACACCGAAAGATAGTTTGTATATAAGTTGAAAAGTGGGACTTGTCCCGTATCGTGCAAGGTCATTTTGTGTGCCTTTTAAGTTCTTATTTTTTTATGTGTTTAATTTAGAACACATACCCTTATATGTGTGCAAATACATATATATTATATATTATATATATTCATATCAAATACTTGGACTTGGACTTGGGGCGCGGGCCAGGTCGGACCTAAAATAAATAATTTATATTTTATTTATTTCTACAATTAAATATGTTTATTTAAAATTTAATTTTTTAAATTTATTTGAATAAACAGATGTGTCTGTTTATAGAAAAAACACATCTGTTTTGAAAAGGTCCGATGGTTGCTCTATAAATAGACGTTCTTCCAACAAAGTGAAGATAAAAAATCACAAGTATTATTATAGGCTTTGTTGTATCCTGAAGAGAATCGTTTGTATTTCTCTAAATTAGTATACATGCGATAACTCTTTAAGGACAGTCATTTTTCACGCCTCAAAGCCATTTATTATTATTATTTTTCTAACAATCTTAAAGAGTTATCCTACTATGGAAAAATTGATGTCTGTTGTTGAGAATCCGAAAGAGTTCATCAAACTTGATCGCTTTGATGGAACAAATTTTACCCGATGGAGAGACAAGATGATATTCTTGGTGTCTACTCTCAATATCTACTATGTTCTTGATTCGGCCTTGCCTGCGATGCCTGAGCCCACAACAGAAGATTCTGATGAAGTCAAGGAAGAAAGGAAGAAACGAGAGCATGATAAACTGTTGTGTCGTGGTCATATTCTGAATACCTTGACAGATCGACTCTATGATCTCTACTGCAATCTGAAGTTGCCAAGGGAGATTTGGACTGCTTTACAAACTGCATACCAGAATGAAAAATGAGGTATCGACAAATTCCTGGCCTTGCAGTACTTTGAATTTAAAATATTTGATACTAGGCCCATAATGGATCAGATTCATGAACTGCAAATCTTAGTATAAAAAATGAGTGATCTTGAAGTTAAAATTCCCGTTGCACTTCAAATAGGTGCTATTCTTTCAAAATTGCCTTCCTCTTGGAATGACTATAGAAAGAAAATTCTACATTCAATGGATAAAATGACTGTGGAACAATTTTACTCACAGTCAAATTGAAAGTGAGACTCGTGCTCGTGATGCTATTAGTCAGCCCTCGAGTTCCACAGTCAATTTTTTCAGTCAGAATGGTTCAGGAAGTGGGAACAAGAATCTAAAAGTTTTCAAAAAAAATCTTCTTTTAAAAAGAGAAAGAACTTTAGTTGTCATCACTGTGAGAAGAAAGTCCATATGATTCGGGATTGTAGATATAGAAAGGCAGGAATAAATTTCAATGCAGGAAATACAGAAAAGTATGGAAAGATTGAAAAATCTGGAAATTCTGAAAAGGCAAACGTAGTGGAAAATTCTGCCCAAGGACTGGTTGCCATGGTTTCTGCAATGCAAATTGGTATGGTCACCAAATTAAATATGGCTACCTCTGCTACAAATACTGGTGGCTAGATTCGAGTGCTACTATTCATGTCTGTTATGACAAGAAGATGTTCAAGACATATGTGGAAGTGAAAGATTCTGAATAAGTCTTGATGGGAAACCATGTTGCGGTGGATGTTGCTGGAAAAGGAAGCATTGAGATTAACTACACATCCGGCCAGAAGTTGACATTACTGAATGTGTATCATGTTCCTGATATGAAGAAAAACTTAATGTCTGCTGCTTTGCTGTCAAAGAAAGGTTTCAAGATAGTTATTGAGTCTGATCATGTAATAGTGTCTAAGAATGTAGTCTTTGTTGGAAAATGCTATAACTGTAATGGCATGTTCAAATTGAGTATTAATGAAATAAATTATGTTTCTGTTTATATTGTTGAGTCTGACTCTTGTTTATGCCATGCTAGACTAGGACATTTAAATTTTGGCTCCTTAAATTATATGTCCAAAAATGATTATATCTCAAGTAAAACTCAACATATAAAATGTGAAATTTGCATACAAGCAAAGATGACAAAAAAACCATTTCGTAAAGTTGAAAGATCCACAGAACTATTAGATTTAATACATTCAGACTTGTGTGAATTAAATGGAGAATTAACTAGAGGAGGAAAAAGATATTTTATCACTTTTATAGATGACTTCTCTAGATTTACATATGTTTACCTACTTAGATCTAAAGATTAAGCTTTTCAAAAGTTTAAAGAATACAAGTCTGTTGTAGAAAATCAAAGGAGTAGGAAAATTAAAATTATTCGAAGTGATAGAGGCGGATAATATTTTCCTAACGAATTTAATAAGTTCTGTGAAGAGCATGACCTAATACATCAAATGAGTGGCCCTTATACTCCTCAACAAAATGGGTTGGCAAAAAGAAAAAATAGAACTTTGGTGGACATGGTTAATGCTATGTTACTTAATGCACATTTGCCACATAATTTATGGGGTGAAGCACTACTAACTGCATGTTATATTTTGAATAGAGTGCCTTCAAAAAGTATGCATGTTTTGCCTTATGAACTTTGGAATGGTAGAAAACCAAATTTAAACTATTTTAAAGTGTGGGGGTGTATATCCTATTATAGAGTACCTGACCATCAAAGAACAAAATTGGGTCCTAGAGAAATTAGAAGTGTTTTTGTAGGATATACACAACACTCAAAAGCATATAGACTGCTAGATCTAGAATATAATGTCATTATAGAATCTATACATGTTGAATTTATTGAAAATAGATTTATAAATGACAATGTTGATGAAATGACTGAAGTGAATGGAAAACGTATTGATGCAAATAAATTGTCACTTTCTGAAATTATTACAAATAAAGAAAGAAGTGATGATATGCAAATAGAACCAAGAAAAAGCCAAAGAATAAGAAAAGAAAAATATCTTGGTTCTGATTTTATTTCTTCACAGTCTATAGTATTTCTTGTTGAAGGAGATAGGACAAACATTTGTAATCAAATTCCTATTGCATTGAATGTAGAAGAAGACCCAAAGACGTTTCAAGAAGCAATGTCTTCTAGAGACGCTGCCTTTTGGAAAGAGGCCATTAATGATGAAATGGACTCAATTATATCCAACAACACTTGGGTTTTAGTTGATCTTTCTCTTGGATCAAAGCCTATAGGTTGTAAGTGGGTCTTTGGAAGAAAGTGCAATACATATTGTTCTGTCCAAACTTTCAAAGCAAGATTAGTTGCAAAATGTTTTACTCAAAAGGAATGCATAGACTATTTTAATACATTTGCTCTTGTTGCAAAAATAACATCCATTAGAGTCCTTTTATCCTTGGCCTCTATTTATGATCTTTATGTACATCAATGTTAAGACAACTTTTTTAAATGAAAACCTTAGTGAAGAAATATATATGCAACAATCTGAAGGATTTATTCTTCCGAAAAATGAGAAAAAGGTTTGTGAATTGATAAAGTCTTTCTATGGTCTCAAACAAGCGCCTAAACAGTGGCATGAAAGATTTGATAGTGTAATACTATCAAATGGGTTCGTACATAATCATGCGGAGAAATGCATTTACTCTAAATTTACAAAGGAATATGGAGTAATAATTTATTTATATGTCGATGACATGCTGATTTTTGGTACGAATCTATGGGGAATTACCGAGACCGAGAAGTATCTAACTTCAGTTTTTAAAATGAAAGATTTAAATGATACCATTTTGGGAATCAAGGTCAAAAGAGATGACAAGCGAATGACTTTGTCACAAGCACATTATATTGATAAAATCCTTACAAAATTCAGTCATTTAGGAATGAAGGAGTATAATACTCCTTATGATTCTAGTGTTAAGCTAACTGCAAATACTGGAAGAGCAGTAGCACAACTGGAGTATGCAAGTGCTATAGGTAGTATGATGTATGCAATGCATTGCACTAGACCTGACATAGCATTTTCAGTTTGTAAACTTTCAAGGTTTACCAGTAATCCAGGTAATGATCATTGGAAAGCAATAAGTAGAGTACTTGGATATTTAAAATATGCAAAGCACTTGGGCATTTGTTATAATGGTTTTCCTAATGTATTAGAAGGGTATTCTGATGCAGGTTGGATTATAAGTGTTAATGATAATAAATCCACATCAGGATGGATATTTACTCTAGTCGGTGGAGCCATTAGTTGGGTATCCAAGAAATAAACATGTATTTCCCATTCTACTATGGAATCTGAATTCATTGCACTAGCAGCTGCTGGCAAAGAAGCAAAATGGCTGAGGAATATGTTACTTGATATAAAGTTGTGGCCACAACCTATGCCAACCATATCCATATTCTGTGACAGTGAGACTTCAATGTGTGTTGCTCACAATAAAATATACAATGGAAAATCGAGACATATAAGCTTGAGACATGCTTATGTAAGAGAATTAATTACAAATGGAGCTATAGCTATAATATATGTGAGATCAAATAAGAATTTGGCTGATCCACTTACGAAGCCATTGGGTAGAGATGTAGTACAACAAACTTGTGAAGGGACGGGGCTAAGACCCTTAAATTAAATACAAGTAATTGGAACCCTACTTTGAGTTAGTATACACTCTAACAATATAAGTTCAATGGGTAGCAACAAGTTACTTGTGTTGTTTGAGCACTGATCTCCTCTTTAGGAGCTCTAATTCCATTGTACTACTTACTGTTATGTGAGGAGTTAAGGACTTGTTAAAGGCTTGTTATAACAGGGGCATAAAGACAAACACCAAAGTGCATACTGTTACATGAAGAGGTTGATTAATCTTAATGGAATTATTAATGTCTTGAGTAACAGGGACATATTAACTAATTCCACCTATATGAATATTGAAGTGGTGCCGCTTCTAGCAAGATTTAAAGGATTGATCTTGTAAATATTCATGAATACAGGATGAGCACATGGCCGTAAACGTGCTAAAGCGAATACTGGATTTTCTTAGTCACTATATAATATTGTGCGTGTGATATTTTCGGTTTTGACACAAGGAGTTGTGGTTCAAACCTTTAAGGTACCAATAAATTCGTCAAGACTTTACGTATTTACACTAATGGAAAGTTCAAATCAAAATAAGATACTCTCTTATATGCGTAATATTATGAGATATATAACAAACTAGTGGGGGATTGAAAGATAGTTTGTTATATAAGTTGAAAAGTGGGACTTTTCTCACATCGGTGGTGCAAGGCCACTTTGTGTGCCTTTTAAGTCCTTGTGCTTTTATGTATTTAATTTAAAACACATACTCTTATATGTGTGCAAATACATATATTATATATTATATATATTAATATCAAAGACTTGGACTTGAACTTGGGGCTTGGGCGCGGGCCGGGTCAGACCTAAAATAAATAATTTATATTTTATTTATACAATTAAATCTGTTTTATTTGAAATTTAATTTTTTAAATTTATTTGAATAAACAGATGTGTCTGTTTGTGAAAGAACACATCTGTTTTGAAAAGGTCTGATGGTTGCTCTATAAATAGAAGTTCTTCCAACAAAGTGAAGATAGAAAATCACAAGTATTATTATAGGCTTTGTTGTATCCTGAAGAGAATCGTTTGTATTTCCCAAATTAGTATACATGCGATAACTCTTTAAGGACAGTCATTTTTCACGCCTCAAAGCTATTTTTTATTATTATTTTTCTAACACACACACATAGACATCTTCAGTTAATGGAGAATCCTTTTTTGTACTATATTTAATCTTACGAATAACTGTTTTATTCCTTACCAAACAACCTTGATATTGATTAATAATAATGTTGATCTGGACGATTCAACTTTGCTTCTACAAGCTATTCTTTACCAAACATTGGAGAATATGACTATTCCCTACAAGCTAGTTGGATGGTCAAGAAGATAATCAAGGCAAAAAAGAATTTGGGGTATGTACAACCAGAATTTATGAAGATTAAAAGCATGAACATAAATGTATATTTGAAAATGGTTGGGAAGCTCCCTAAAGTAACATGAAAGAATAACATCTGCAGCAATGAGACAAGACCAAAGGCAGTGTTTATCACATGGTTACAACACCAAAATAGATTATTAACAACTACAAGATTAGAAAACTGGGAGATTCAAGTAGAGAATCGATGTGTTATGTGCAAAACAGTAGTAGAAACTAGAGATCATCTGTTTGCAGAATGCCCAACAAGAAGACAAATCTAGCAGAAACTTATGCAATGGATACAGATCAACTGGAGGAATATGAATACATGGAGCCAGATGCAGCATTGGAAACTTGTTGCTCCCCAACGCACATGCAAGTATACGTAGTCGTACAAGAAATAAAATGATAAGTCGAGTGTCGAACCCATAAAGACTTGTTTAAACTACTCACTAAATCACTAAAATTGTTATTTAATCAAGCCAAAATCCCAATCCAATAATATGATTATATTATACTACGATTCTAAGTAATAATTAAATTATCAAGTAACGAGTTGATTGTTTTGTATTCAATAGAGATAAATATTCCAGGGTTGTGATCGATTCACCATTCATATTGTGTTCTAATTAACTCTCCCTTTCATATAATTCACTCATGGTTGCTAATTAATCGATAATTGCTCTCATAGCCTTCTCCCGAAGTACTACTCGCCTATTCTCAATAGATTAACGCCTATATTCCTATGAAATTAATCTATTAGAACACATTAATATTATGATATTTAATTAAGCACAATGACTAGGTATATTCCTATCCTAACCACAAATCGGCTCCCCAGAAGGATTAAGATCGCGCTCTCTTCAATTCTTTTCTAATCTATACATGGCTTTCACAAGCATAGCATAGATAGTAAATAGAACCTAACTGCTGGCCAGACAATTAAGCAATTAAATAAAGAATTGAAGAAACAACCATATATTGGTGAATTATAATCAAGGTCAAGATAATGTCAAACAACAATATTCATGGCTAAATCACAACCCCAGAACAATGGGTGTTTAACCACTCATGATGTAATCAAACAATTGCATAAATGTTGCATAAATTGAAAATACTAGAAAAAGATGAAGAAAACTGAGAATTCTACGCTTCCTAAAGATCCCGTGTGTGTTTTTTCTCCAAAGTGGCATCAATCCCTTCCAAAAATAGGTTTAGTCTTGCTTTTATACGTGTTGGGTAGGTCTAGGGCTGAATAAACTATGTTCCGGGCAAAATAGGCTAATTTCCCGCCACCGGCGCCCTGGACAGCGCTAGGCGCCCACCAGGGCGCTACTCCTATTTTAGCTACTGCCGACAGCGCCACAGGTGGCGCCAGACTGCCTGTGGCGCCCAAAATCGCACTTTTGCCGGTTTCGTCCGTTTTGGCTCTAATTTCGCGCGTTTCACCCCCGATTGCTCCCGGATCATTCCTATACATAAAACACTTAAAATTAATATAAATCATCATGTTTAACATCCCAAATTCACGAAACAAAAGTAAAACATGAGGCGATATATACACAAATTATACTTTAAGCTAAACATCAACACCCCACACTTAGACTTTTGCTTGTCCTCAAGCAATGAGACAATCTACTACCCTTCAACACGTACAAAGTTCATTATCAATGTGTGATTTAAAAGTAAAATGATCCTTGATAATGAAATTTGTACGTGTTGAAGGGTAGTAGATTGTCTCATTGCTCGAGGATGAGCAAAAGTCTAAGTGTGGGGTATTGATGTTTAACTTAAAGTATATATATTTGTGTGTATCTCGCCTCATGTTTTATTTTTGTTTTGTTAATTTGGGATGTTAAAAATGATTATTTATATTAATTTTAAGTATTTTTATGTATAGGAATGATCCGATAGCAATCGGGGGGGGGCGAAACACGCGAAATTAGAGCCAAAACGGACGAAACCAGCAAAAGTGTGATTTTGGGCGCCACAGGTAGTGCCTGGCGCCACCTATGGCGCTGTGGACAGTAGATAAAATAGGAGCAGCGTCATGGTGGGTGCCCAGTGCTGTCCAAGGCGCCAGTGGCGGGAAATTGGCCTATTTTGCTCGGAACATGGTTTATTCGGCCCTAGACCAACCCAACACGTATAAAAGCAAGACTAAACCTATTTTTGGAGGGGATTGACGCCACTTTGGAGAAGAAACACACACGGGATCGTTAGGAAACGGAGAATTCTCAGTTTTCTTCATCTTATTCTAGTATTTTCAATTTATGCAACACTTATGCAATTGTTTGATTACATCATGAGTGACTAAACACCCATTGTTCTGGGGTTGTAATTTAGCCATGAATATTGTTGTTTGACATTAGCTTGACCTTGCTTATAATTCACCAATATATGATTTTTTCTTCAATTATGTATTTAATTGCTTAAGTGTCTGGCCATCAGTTAGGTTCTATTTACTATCTATGCTATCTTTGGGAAAGTCGTGTATAGATTAGAGAAGAATTGAAGAGAGCACGATCTTAATCCTTCAGGGGAGCGGATTTGTGGTTAGGATAGGAATATACCTAGTCACCGTGCTTAATTAAATATCGTAATCTTAATGCGTTCTAATAGATTAATTTCATAGGAATATAAGCGTTAATCTATTGAGAATAGGCGAGTAGTACTTCGGGAGAAGGCTATGAGAGCAATTATCGATTAATTAGCAACCATGAGTGAATTATATGAAAGGGAGAGTTAATTAGAACACAATACAAATGGTGAATCGGCCACAACCCTGGAATATTTGTCTCTATTGAATACAAAACAATCAACTCGTTACTTGATAATTTAGTTATTAGTTAGAATCGTAGTATAATATAATCATATTATTGGATTGGGATTTTGGCTTGATTAAATAAAATTTTAGTAATTTAGTGAGTAGTTTAAACAAGGCTTTGTGGGTTCGACACCCAACTTATCATTTTATTACTTGTACGACCACGTATACTTGCGTGTGCGTTTGGGAGCAACAAGTTTTTGGCGCTGTTGCCGGGGACTTGAATATAAACTACTTTCTAGTTTTTGATCTAATTGTTTATTTTGTCTAGTCTAACGTTACTTGATTGTTTCTCTAATATCAGGAACTTTAATTTAATGCGTAGGGTCAGAAGCCAGGACAGACTCGACGACTTTGACCCCGAACCTGAGAGAACATTTCGTAGGAGGTTGAGGGAAGCAAGGGATACAAACAATATTCAGGCACTCGTTCAATTTCATGTGAACATGGCAGAGGAGCAACATATGGCTGTTCAGGAGGTAGCAATGCCCAGTAATGCAAATATTTCATCATAGTTCTTCTCCAATACTTGACCTCCAGCTGCATCATCTACCACAATCTTTGTTTGGGGATGGAGCCCCTATATGAAAGTGTGAACTAAAACTTCGTTCGTCTGATTATGATGAGGACAGTCTCTGAGTAGCCCCTTGAACCTTTCACATGCTGAATATAAAGATTCTCTTGCTTTCTGTTTAAAGGCAAATATCTCACTTCTGATCTTTGCAGTTTTGCCTGAAGGGAAGAACCTTGCCAGAAATTTTCTTGCCAAATCATTCCATGATATAATGGAATTAGCTGGTTCTGCCTTTAGCCATCACTTAGCTTCGCCCAACAGAGAGAATGGAAAAAGTGCGAGCCTCACATAATCTAGAGTGACCCCGTTAGTGATATAAGTATCACTAATATCCAAGAAGTTTAGAATATGCTGCTGTGTATCCTCGTGTGGAAGACCCATAAACTGCCCGTTTGCATGAAGTAGCTGGATCATGCTCTGTTTCAGCTCAAAATGCCCAGTGATTTTGGGCTTCACGATGCTGGAGGTAACATTAGCAATACAAGGCATTGCTACCTCCTGAACAGCCATATGTTTCTCTTCTACCATGTTCACAGGAAATTGAACGAGTGCCTGAATATTATTTGTATCCCTTGCTTCCCTCAACCTCCTGTGAAATGTTCTCTCAGGTTCGGGGTCAAAGCCGTCGAGTCTGTCCTGGCTTCTGACCCTGCGCATTAAATCAAAGTTCCCGAGATTAAAGAAATAATCAAGTAATGTTAGACTAGACAAAATAAACAATTAGATCAAAAACTAGAAAGTAGTCTATATTCAAGTCCCCGGAACCGACGCCAAAAACTTGTTGCTCCCAAATGCACACGCAAGTATACGTGGTCGTACAAGTAATAAAATGATAAGTCGAGTGTCGAACCTACAGAGACTTGTTTAAACTACTCACTAAATCACTATAATTGTTATTTAATCAAGCCAAAATCCCAATCCAATAATATGATTATATTATACTACGATTCTAAGTAATAACTAAATTATCAAGTAACGAGTTGATTGTTTAGTATTCAAAAGAGACAAATATTCCAGGTTTGTGATTGATTCACCATTTGTATTGTGTTCTAATTAACTCTCCCTTTCATATAATTCACTCATGGTTGCTAATTAATCGATAATTGCTCTCATAGCCTTCTCCCAAAGTAGTACTCGCCTATTCTCAATAGATTAACGCCTATATTCCTATGAAATTAATCTATTATAACGCATTAAGATTACGATATTTAGTTAAGCACGTTGACTAGGTATATTCCTATCCTAACCACAAATCCGCTCCCCTGAAGGGTTAAGATCGCACTCTCTTCAATTCTTCTCTAATCTATACACGGCTTTCCCAAGCATAGCATAGATAGTAAATAGAACCTAACTGCTGGCCAGACAATTAAGCAATTAAACACAGAATTGAAGAAACAACCATATGTTGGTGAATTATAATCAAATTCAAGCTAATGTCAAACAACAATATTCATGGCTAAATCACAACCCCTGAACAATGGGTGTTTAGCCACTCATGATGTAATCAAACAATTGCATAAGTGTTGCATAAATTGAAAATACTAGAAAAAGATGAAGAAAACTGAGAATTCTCCGCTTCCTAACGATCCCGTGTGTGTTTTACCTCCAAAGTGGCGTCAATCCCCTCCAAAAATAGGTTTAGTCTTGCTTTTATACGTGCTGGGTAGGTCTAGGACCGAATAAACCATGTTCCGGGAAAAATAGGCCAATTTCCCGACACTGGCGCCCTAGACAGCACTGGGCGCCACCAGGGCATTGCTCCTATTTTAGCTACTGCCCACAGCGCCACAGGTGGCGCCAGGCGCTACCTGTGGCGCCCAAAATCATTTTTTTGCCACTTTCGTCCGTTTTGGCTCTAATTTCGCGCGTTTCACCCCCGATTGTTCCGGGATCATTCCTATACATAAACACTTAAAATTTATATAAATCATCATGTTTAACATCCCAAATTCACGAAACAAAAGTACAACATGAGGCGATATACATACAAATATATATACTTTAAGCTAAACATCAACTATCAAAGCTAAACTAATGAAGATGATATACATAGAATATGTATATGCAATTTGGATGGAAAGAAACAAAAGGATTTTTGAGCAAAAGGAGATTGCAGGGGACACAGTGGCCAGAGAAATTGCTAATATCTACCATGTGCGAGCTAATAGTACTACTAAGAGGATGCTTCAAACATTGTAAATTCCCTAGGTAACAAAAGAGTATAATTGTCATTAAGTAAAAGTGTATACAGAGAGCAAAGTACAGAGAATCAGACTGTGTTATAAGGTCTGATCGATTTGTAAATACTATTTTTTGGTTATTAATGAAAGTTATAATTACCAAAAAAAAAATGCTCAAATCTATTTCTTTTATGTAAGTCAATGTAGAGAGTATTAGAATGTAACCTAATTTTATTACCGATTTAGTACTTTCGAAAATAAGTTATTAAGTTGTCATTAAGCATTAGACAATGATAAGATTGTGAATACTGATTTATTATTTCCACAAAATGAGAAATTATGTTATCATTAATATTAGATATCAACTTGTCATTTCTGCCATATTTCTTTTTTGCATATGTTCATCACTAAACTAAATTTAATTAACTTTTGTAGTTTTGATTTAGAAAAAGTTCTGTTTGATAAATTCATTATTACTTTGGTTATCCAATACATTTTCATAAATACCAAAAAAATTAAGTGCTTAGCTAAATACCCAAAACAAATGTTGTCTGGAGTGTAAATGTCACGCCCCGAACCTGGGCTTGGACGTAACACGACAATCAGTGCCTGACTACATGTGACCGAGCGAACCAACTAGCTGGCCGAATCAACATGTGATATCATAACATACTGAATGCGGAAGATAAACTAACACATGTTGATATACTGAAAGTCTGGATGATATAAATCAAAGTTCGGAAATACTAATACAATTCTGAAACATATTTGTAGCCAACATAGCTTAATATAAAAAGCCTGTGACTAACTGTTACTCTAGTCTATGAAGCCTCTAATGAAGTATTGAAAACACTTACTGTCTAAAATACTGAAGACTGTATGGTAATGATAATGCCCCGGAAGAGCTGGAGATCACCAAATAGCTAGTACGAGAATCCTAGCGCTCTGAATCGTCAACCTGTAAATCATTACAAGATGCAGGCCCCAGTCAAAAAGGGACGTCAGTACATTTGAATTGCACTGGTATGTAAAGCAACTGAAAGAAAGAATTATAAATGCTAAAACTGAAACTAAGCTGATAACTGAGAATTGATAATTGATAACTGGAATGATAACTATTTAAACTGAAACTGAAATGATAATTGATAACTGAACTGATAACTGGTAATTGAACTGAACAAAGGAAGTAAGGATATGAATACTCCCTCTTCTGAATGATGAACAACCTGTTTATCTGAATAAGCTACGGCCTCAGGCCCAACATACATGTGCATAAACTATGGCCTCAGGCCCAAGTATACGTATACATAACTACGACCTCAGGCCCAAAATGCATAAAGCATACAAACTACGGCCTCAGGCCCAAAAATGCATAAAGCATATAAACTACGGCCTCATGCCCAAATACAGGTGTTCAACATTCAGAAACTGAGAATCATACTGAAATACATGATGCTGAAATACTGAACCATATTGAGTTACATGATACCTGAATGCTGAATAGAGCTAGACTGAGACATGTATTCATGAACTGATTATGAAAATTGAAATTTCAACTATTTATGACATGCTGAGTAATCTAGACTGAGACTCATGGACATCAAACCCAAGTCTATATTAATTATGCACTGATTTCACAACGTTCAGAATAAAAGTCATGAACAAGTTACGAAGTTAGAGAATAGAAGTTCTGCAAAACTAGGCTTAACCATATTTCTGAGGCAATTGGTAACGTGGTAAAAGAAACATAGTGTAGGGAGAATCATTAACATTCCCAAACATAGAGAGTTAGCCTCACATACCTTAACTTCCTGCTCTTGAGCATAATACAACATTCGCCAACCCTTTCAACTTTAATCTATATCAATACAAGTCAAAGGGATTCCAAATTAGCAACAACAATCATGTTTTGGTCACTTAGGCATTTTATCGAACACTTGGTGACATAAAGCTTCATATTCTCTATTAATGGTATTTTTACACCCAATAACCCATTCTCTTGCTTCTAGATAAATTCTAAAGTCTCAAATGGCTATAATAGATACCATTCTTTATCACCCAAAAGGTAAACAATAACCTTAACCAATAATCAACAATCAACAACCCAAACCTATAACCGTTCATGCTTTTCTATCAAACCCATCAAATCATATCTCATGAACTAGGGTCCATAATCATTAAACCAATGCTAGAATCAATTAGAGGGTGAAAACATTACCTTTTTGAAGTTCAATCCCCTTGAATTCGAGTTCTAGGGTTCCTTCTCTCAACAATGATGTCCCAATCGAATATCTAATGATATGGAGGGTTTAACCATGTTAATAAGGCGTTGGGGAATTAAAATAAACTTAGAATCACCATTAGAACTTACGTTCCATTAGAACTTACGTTGGATGGTGAAGATTACAAAAGAAACTTATTACATTTGAATACTGAAAAATAAATCTTATATTCAACATTCTTTACACCATAAAACAATTCTAGTATAGTTTCACTCAGAAATATTTGACACCTTTATCACGAAATGCCTTAACAAAATCAATACTAATAAATTTTATATTCAACATTCTTTACACCATAAAGCAATTCTAGTATAGTTTCACTCAGAAATATTTGACACCTTTATCACGAAATGCCTTAACAAAATCAATACTAATAAATTTTATATTCAACATTCTTTACACCATAAAGCAATTCTAGTATAGTTTCACTCAGAAATATTTGACACCTTTATCACGAAATGCCTTAACAAAATCAATACTATTATATGAATGAAGTGAGAAAATATGAACGAAGGAGATCTGAAAAAGTGGTTATATAAAGACAAGACAACACTTGACAAGAATAATTCAAGATCTAGCAATTCAGTACATTTAGTGCGCAAATAATCGTAAGCAAATTAAAGCGTTGCAACGTGTTAACAATTCTTTTACAGTATATGGCCAACATCTTCGATCAGCTGTAGCTTGACAGAAGCAGAATCTCCTTTAGCAGATATCAACTGTATGAATCGTTCATTTGGCAAAGACATAACCAAAGTACATAAACAATTAGACATAGAGTGGATCTTTTTTGTTATGCAGACTGCATTGGCTCGGATTTAATGGCAAGGGCTAAATGCAATGCCCAAACTGTAGAGACTTTAGAAGGAAACTGGATGTTGTTTGCCGGTCTTGAAGGTAAAGAACCTTAACAACAAATCATGGTTCTTCACCTTCAGGATCTACAAATAACATCCGGTTTCCTTCTTAAGTGAACTTACAGTTTGGGGAACATATTCCGCTCTTACCATTAAATCCGTTCCAATACAGTTTGCATAACCAAAAAGACTTCACTATCTGACTTTGTTGTTAGTGTACTTCGGGTGTACCTTTTTCGCATCTATGATTTATGTTGTGCGTCAGACTGGAAAAAAAATAGTGACATCGAGATTTATATGGCTCGACCAATATGTCTGCTGGTAAGAAGAAATAGTTTCACTATATAAAGTATATAAAAATGAAATTAGAGATTTCGCTCTACTTTACACAGAAAAAACACAAAAAAGTGTCTCACAAATTCACTCAAGGAAAAACTTTATACAAATGTTTCTCACACTCACTTCTCTAATAATATCTCACAACTCTCTTTCTCCCAATATTTTTCTTACAACACTCAAGAAGAATTGATAAAGGATTGATAGAAAAATGAGAAGAAGTTGCCTCTACTTATAGGTAAAATTTTCAACATAATCAAAATCATTTTCCATTTGCTCCACATGAATTAAATTAGCTACCAAGTTGAATTTGGACAATCTTCATCAGTTGACGCTAAAACCATATATATTTTAATATAATTCCAACCCCATCCCTGGTGTCGCTATTTTTGAGTGTATATTTTACCGCTATATATATAAGCCTTTATTACTCCACTTTTCTTATGTTCAAGAAAATAACGCTATTCTAAAGCCTTTATTTGAAATGCATTAGATCCTTCTAAATGTTGTGTACATGCCACTTTATATTTTTGTCTATTGATTAGTTCTTTATTACTTTAGCAGTTCAATACATTTTAAAAATATGAAAAACTTTAAGTAATTTGCTAATATCTAAAATGACGTTGTTGATGACATCAAAGGAGTAAAGATGCACAACTGTTTCTTTTTCTGTTACCCAATGTGAAGGCTTTAGATCTTTATCTGATTGTGATTACTGATTTACTACTTCTGCAAATAAGAGTTTAATTTATCATTAATTTCAGACATCAAATTATTATTACTACTTGTAACGACCCGATTTGTCGTTTTAAGAATTTACACTCCGTTCAGCGACTTAAGGTCTCGAGCAATTTCGCAATTTCGTAATATATGACCTCCGTGCGTGGTCGAGTTTGGTTTTCGGAAGATTCAAAATTAAATTTAAAGAAAAATTCTCATTTTGAAGCTTAAATGGAAAGAATTGACCGGAGAGTTGGCTTTTGAGAAAACGACCTCGGAATGGAATTTTGATGATGACAATAGCTTTGTATGTTGATTTCAAACTTAGGCGTGTGTCCGGATTTGGATTTGGAAGTCCGTAGGACAATTCAACGCATTTTGGCGAAAGTTGGAAAATAGAAGATTTTTGAAAAATTCGACCAAAGGTGGAATTTTTGATTACGAGGTCGGATTTCGATTCTGAAAATTGAAACAGTTCCGTTACGTCATTTATGATGTGTGTGCAAAATTCGAAGTCATTCCGGATTAATTTGATATGTTTCGGCACTAAATATAGGAGTTGGAAGATTTGAAAACTCATAATTCGATTCGATGCGTGATTGATAATTTCGACGTTGTTTGACGTGGTTTAAAGCCTCGACTAAGTTTATATTATATTTTAGAACATGTTGGCATATTTGGTTAAAGTCCCGAGGGCCTCGGGTGGATTTCGGAAGGTTAACGGAGTTCATTTTAGATATTGAAGCGGCTGATTTTTTTTTGCTGGACAGCATCTGGTGCATCGCTTCTACGATGCCTTGGTCGCAGAAGCGTGAAACTCGTCGTAGAAGTGACTGGAAAGGGGTCTGGGCAGTGCTGGGCGTTCATCGCAGAGGTGCGAAACTGGGCAGCAACATAAGGACCAAAAACAGTCATTTTGACAGTTTTGTTTGGAACTTTGGGAGCTTATATCTCGCAATCTATAAGGAATTTAGAGATTATCCAAAAATAAAAGTTGTAGACTTTTGTGTATAGTTTTCATAAATTCAAACCGTTTGTCATTTGGAGTTGTGTACAAAATGTTATGGTTAATACACTAAAGGATGTCTGGAAAGAGTTCTGAAATCGCCAGAAATTTCTGTGTCACGGGGCTGAATTTGGGAGATTATATCTCGCCATCTATAAGGAACTGGGTGATCAACAACACATGAAAGTTGTAGCGCATGGTGTCTAGTTTCCAGAAAGTTAAACCATTCATCATTTGGATATTTGTACAGAAAGTTATGATTGATTTAGTGAAGACTGGTACTGCCTTTTGTTTTGGCTGGAAATAATGAGCAAGTCGCATTTGATAGATGTGACTTGCCTGAAAAGAAGCTTACATTCGGGAGTTAGCCATTTTTATTCATTCTTGACGATTTTAGAGCTCGGGAGAAGCAATTTTCAGCAAATTTTTCAAGGGAAACATTGGGGTAAGTGTTCCTTATCCTACAATGATTATATTTCATGATTCCATACTCACTTACATTATGAATCCGTGAATTTATGGAAGAAAAATCAAGATTTTTGCAAAATCTTACAAAAACGAAAATTTAAGATTTGGAGTTCGAGTTGTTATCGGAGTTTGATAAAATTTGTATGGGTGAACTCGTATCAGAATGGGTGTTTGGATTTCGTGAAAATTATGTCGGGTTCCGAGAGGCGGGCCCCGCATTGACTTTTGGTTGACTTTTTAAAATAAATTTAAGTCGATGTTATACTATCTAGAATTGCTTGATGCATTCTAATGAAGTTATAAAATTAATTCGGATAGATTGGAGCTATCCGGAGGTCGATTCAAGCAAGAAGCCGATTTTGGAATATCGATCTAACTTCAAAAAGGTAATTGTCTTTCCTAATCTCGAGTGGGGGAATTACCCCTTAGGCATCGAGTCTTATGTGCCATTTGTGAAATGTGAAAAGCCGTGTACGCAAGGTGGCGAGTACGTACTGGGCTTTATAGGTGCAAAATATATTGAATTAAAGTCTTAGGCATATTGTGTAGTAAATTGGATAATTGTTGGCATATATTTAATCATCTAATTGCCATGCCTCGAATCACATTTATTGAACTTATTTTTATAAGACAATTCGATGTAATTATTACTTGTATATTTTTGTGAATTCTGTGAGTTAGATGGTTGATATTTTTGGAATTTAGTTTCATTATGAATATTTCCTTATGCAAATAAAATTAAGCAAGCTTAAGAAGGAGTGTTAGTATAATTATCTAAACTTGGATTAATGAAGGTTTTGCTTTTTTCTGAATAATTTCTATCTCTGTTGATTATTTTTGTGGTGTTATACACATTTTGTGGAGCCTTTGGCTATTTGATGAGAAATTAATTGATTTGGTTGTATCTTTAAAATTTCCTTGTGGCCATTGGGCAAATTGTGATATGAATTGATTTTGTTATGTTGCCGTGATAATTTTTCGCATAAATTATTGTGTCGTGCGAGTTGTTATTTTGAGGATATAAGGGTGGTATTCCAATGTTGATATTATGTGGGTATAAGGGTGTCATTTCACTGTTGTTGTGTTTGTTGGAATATTGTCTGGGCGGAGCGATAAGGGCGGCTATTAGGGAGTGATAAGGGTGGCTATAGGAGAGATAAGGTTGGCTATTGTCAGGGATGATATGTGATGTTGTGGAGTGGTTACATTGGTGATTTTATGTGATATTGTGATTTTCTTTGTGTTTATTTTTATACCTTGTGCAATTTGTTTTGTTGTTGGTAAACTGATATTAGCCTGATTTATGTTGAAATTGGGAGTCTGTGGCCATTGCCAGGCGGATTATGATATGAAATGTGAGCACGAGGTGTCGTGAGTAAATAATGATAATATTGACATGTGAATCATCCGTGCAGTTGCGATATGAAATGAGGGAACGAGGTGCTGGGAAAATATGATGATTTAATTATAGGCTCGAAGTGCCGTGGAAATATGAAAGTAAGCTGAGACCTGTGTTTATAAAAGATATGAAAATGGGCTGAGACCCGTAGTTGTATGATTATGAAATGAAGTGTCACATGGTGACTTTTTAATTGAAAGAATTATATTCAAAATATTTATTTGGAAAGATTTTTATTCAAAATATTTATTTGAAAGAATTACATTTGAAAGGTATTTTTTTGAAGAAATTATAATTGAGAGAGATTTATTTAAAGGAAGTATATTTGAAAGATATTTATTTGAAGGAATTATATTTGAAAGAGATTTATTCGGAAGAATTATATGTGAAAGATATTTATTTGAAATACTTGATTTAATTGGTGTACTTAGATTCATAAATTGTTGAGCGTTATTAATGGTGTTCTTGTTGCCTTTATTGTTATTTGTTTCCTATTATTTTGTATATCTTATTGCACAGGCTATTAGACTAGTGAGTGTCTTGACTGTATCTCGTCTCTACTCCACTGAGGTTAGTCTTGGTACTTACTGGGTACCGACCGTGGTGTACTCATACTACACTTCTGCATATTTTTGTGCAGAGCCAGGTATTGGAGATATCGGACTCAGACAAAACTAGAGTGGGATCGTAAGGATTCAAGGCAGAGCTACTTAGTCGTTGCAGTCCCTTGGAGTCTTTTCATTTCATTGTACTGTTGATTTTTAATCAAGCATTATTGTATATTCAGTCCTCGTGATCATTCTATGTGTTCAGTTAAAGTTCGTGACTCAGTACTACCAGTCTTGGGAGATTTCCATATTTGTTTCAGCTGTTAGTTTTGATTACCTATTTAATTAAAAAAAAAGGCTTGAAATGTAATTGTAATCGTCTTACCTAGTCTTAGAGACTAAGTGCCATCACGAAGCCCGAGGTAGATTTTGGATCGTGACACTACTAGAGGTTTGTACAACCATGTTTCACATTTAGTATGTGTTTGTCACATGAGAAAATTCAACTAACTTTTGTATAATTTTGATTTAACAAAGAGTTGAGATCCTATTTGTGGAAATAGCTTGATGAGAAAAAGTGTATATTGGAAGTTATGCTTTGAAGTGCTATACTGTCACAACCTAAAATTTCCACCTTCGGGACATCGATGACGCCTAATATTTCACTTGCTAGGCAAGCCAACGTTAGAGAACCGTTAAGCCAATTATTATTCAATTTCAATAAATAAAGTCAATTAAGACAAAATGAAATAAAATCGAGTGTGGAATAACATAAGTACCCATAATATCTACTACAATCCGAATCTGGAGTCACAACTCACGAGCTTATAGGATTTTCTACAAACAGAGTCTGAAAGAAATACAACTGTTTTGAACAAAAAGAAACAGTAAAATAGGGAAAATGTAAGGGGACTTCAAGGTTTGCGGATGCCAACAGATCTACCTCGAGTCTCCAATGAGAAAATACAAGCTGCTATGCCTCATGAACAACTAGGGCCGGTACCAAAGACTGCACAAGAAGTGCAGAGTGTAATATGAGTACAACCGATCCCATGTACTCCGTAAGTGTCGAGACTAACCTCGACGAAGTAGTGACGAGACTATGACATGACACCCACGTAATAAACTTGTGCAGATAATAGTATACGTACGAGATAACAACAAATAAAAGCTAAACATGTACTATTGGGAGGGGGACATGCTAAAGGGGGTACAAGATACGAGAAATACAACATGAAATGATAACCAGAACAGTCAATATGCCTTTAACTAGTAACAACAATTAAGCACAAAGAAGAAAACTACACGGTATCACCCTTGTGATTTTACTTTCAACCTCACAGTGAAACAAGAATACTGCATGTCATCACCCTTCATGCTTTTACTGTCACTCTCAGTATAAATCAATACATACAGCACGACATCACCCTTTGTATATTAACTCTCATAACATGGCACGACATCACCCTTCGTGCATTAACACTCACAATATGGCACGACATTACCCTTCGTGCATTAACACTCACACACGTCACGACATAACTTTTCGTGCATTAACATTCTCACTTACCATATAACAATGAACATGTAACAACATGGAGATAGAATAACAAGAACATGCCTTACGTCAACTATGGTTCCACAATACCAATCTCACTTTTAGGAACAATACTCAATTATCACAAAATCCCATAAGCGTGGTAAGAACGATCAATTTAATAAGTAACTAGTCCAAGCATGGATAACATGATCAAGGTAAGAAATAAATTACAAGGAACAATCTCATCCGCATGCTTTAGCCCAACAACAACATAGAAGTACTCGTCACCTCACATATACATTGTACCCAACATCTAAACAGGTAGCAAATAGACTACAAGTCCAAATCCTCAAGTCAAGGTTAACCACGACACTTACCTCGCTCCAAGGATCAATTCAAAGATCAACCACATCTTTGCCATTCAAACAAGCCTCCGAACCAATAGAATCTAGCAAATTACCAACCAAACGATTCAAATTAAGCCTTAGGAGCTACCTAAGATTGCAAAGGATTCAATCTAGGTCATTATTGAAAAAGTCAACAAAAGTCAACTCCTGGGCCCGCTTGGTCCAAACCCGAAATTCGGACCAAAACTCGATTACCCATTCACCCCCGAGCCCGATTATATAATTTGTTTTGGAATCTGACCTCAATTTGAGGTCTAAATCTCAATTTTATCAAAATTCCTAATTCTACCCAAACCCCCAATTTCTCCCATGAAAACACTATATTTTAGGTTGAAACTTAGGAAATATAGTGAAAGTGTCACGACCCAAAACTCTAACATGTCGTGATGGCACCTATCGATGGTACTAGGCAAGCTGATTTTTCAAAAATACTCCAAATGTTTCACAAAATAAACCAAAACCTTTGATATGACAGAGTTTTCATAAGAACATGAATTTACTCAAAATACAACGCGGAATCATAGCCCCAAACATCAGGGTGTCACCAAGTCATGAGCATCTAAACAACCAGTCTAGGAAACACTGTCTACAAAAGTCTGTGAAAAAAATACCAATACAGGAAAAAAAGATAACAAGGAAGGAGAAACAAGGGCTGCGAACACCGACAGCTACCTCGTAAATCTCCGATACTCAGCCACGCAGGAGAGACAAGGGTACAAATTGAGGCAATTTTTAAAGCATTTCTCACCATATGGATTGGGTTAAGTGCTCTCTACTTGGTTTTGATTATAATTCGTGATTCTATCTTCGTTTGTGATAATTGGAATATGCATTTTAAAGAGAAATTGGAGGGGTTTTTAGCGTAAAGTTTCATAGAATGAGTTTTTGAGTTTTAAACATCGATTCAGAGTCGGATTTGAGTGAAACTAGTATGGTTGGACTTGTAATTGAATGAGTTATCGGATTTTATAAGTTTTATCGAGTTCAGAGGCCTGGGTCCGTGTCACGACCCAAAAACCTGAACCTGTCATGATGGCGCCTATCGTGGTACTAGGCAAGCCGACATTTTTCAAAACACTTCGATAACTTATAAAAGGTAAATCAAAAGCTTTTTCATAACAGAGTTTGATAGAGATATGATTTAGACTCAAAATACAATGCGGAAAAGTAGCCCCAACCTTCGGGGTGTCACTAAGTCATGAGCAACTAGACTCTCAATCTAAAAGAAAGTGTTTACAATAGTCTGCGTTGAAATGTCAATACAGAGAAAAAAGGATAATAAATAAGGAGCACAAGGTTTGCGAACACCGGTAGCTACCTCGTAGATCTCCAAAAAATCAACTGCGCATGAGCTCAATGACCTCCGCGTCCGGTCACACCTGGATCTGCACGCAAGGTGCAGCGTGTAACGTGAGTGCTTCCAACTCAGTAAGTAAGAGAAATAAATAAGGAACTAAGAAGCAGTGAAGAGCTATACAAATACAGTTCATTTCAGTAAAAATAGGCATGCTTTCAATCCGGAATTTTAAGTAAAAACATTTTGAGCTCAAGTAAAAGAATGTAAGTCCTCCAGAAATTTCACAACAACAAGAAGTAGAAATGAGGTGCAATAATAAGTAAGAGAAAGTACAACCTCACAGGGCTACTGTCACTCAACTATCTCAACAACTTAATTACTCGGCTCTCAGCCTCAGTACTCACAATCAATAGGTACCTGCACTCACTAGGGGTGTACAGACTCCGGAGGAGCTCCTACAACCCAAGTGCTATATTGCTGCAGGGTGCAGCTTGACCCAATACTGCTGCGACATGCATCCCGATTCATATATTACCGCGGCGTGCAGCCCGATCCAAATACTACTGCGGCATGCAGCCCGATCTGATATATGTATATATATATGGCCCCAAGGCTTGTTGCGGCATGCAACTCGATCCAATATTGTTACGGCGTGCAGCCCGATCCAATATACCTCACATGGCTCTCAAATCGGCACTCAGGCCCTATATCAGTCACTAGCCTCTCCAACATCACAGAATATCACAATAAACAGCCCAAACAGGAATACACCAAGTATCAACAAGAATGAGAGAGAGCTGAGATATAATGCACAAGTAAAACGGTGTCTGAGTACAAAAACATCAATTAGCATTCAATTCAACAAGTACACGACCACTGCGGGTCGCAACAGTGATATCATATAGCCTAAGCATGGTTTCTAACATGGAAGGCAATCAATGACTCAAAAGCAAGGTGAAACAGGTAATAACAATGGTTATTCGACTTTACAGTCTCCCGGGATGGATCAAATCTTAATCCCACACGGTGCAGGCTCACATGCCCGTCACTTAACATGAGCGTCACCTCTAAATATTCACATCATACAAATTTGCTCAGGGTTCCATACCCTCAAGACCAGATTTCAGACTGTTGGTTACCTCAATGGCGTAGAAATCCTACTTTAGAATGCCCTTTCCTCTTGAATCGACCTCTAAATGCTCTGAATCTAGTCACAAACAGTACAACACCATTACAATAGGTTTAAGGGATCAACCCCACAAGCAAGCTATCAAATTAGAACCAAAAATCCGGATTCGGCTCAACCTGGCCCCCCGGGCCCACGTCTTGAAACTCGAAAAAAATCACAAAACCTGAAAACCTTCAAAAAATTTACATCTCTCCCGAGCTCCTCAAGCCAAAAATAAAAAATGAGAGACAAAAACCTCGAGCTGAGTTTTCTGCCCAGCAAAATCCGCACCTGCGGTCCTAGCTCTGCACCTGTGGAACCGCATTTCTGAACTGGGCTCCACTTCTGCGGAAATTCATTAAAAGGATTTCTTCGCACGTGTGATCACCTGACCGCATCTGCGGCCATCACAAATGTGGAACCCAAGATGCAACTGCGGTCCAACTTCGCATTTGC
Source organism: Nicotiana knightiana (assembly GCA_005239525.1). Classification (NCBI taxonomy): domain Eukaryota; kingdom Viridiplantae; phylum Streptophyta; class Magnoliopsida; order Solanales; family Solanaceae; genus Nicotiana; species Nicotiana knightiana. The sequence goes on along the minus strand of ML372947.1, from coordinate 29,406 downwards.
ACCTCCCAAACTGCTTCTGCAACAACCACAGATGTGGGATTTCCATCGCACCTGCGGTGTGAGCCCAAGACTTCCTTAGACTCACCTGCGTCTCTGCTTTCGCTCCTGCGGCCTTGAACCTGCGGTTCCCACTCCACAGGTGCGAAAAACACCAGCAACAGCAGCTCCAGCTGCATTCATCCAACTCCAAACACTCCGATAGCCACCCGGAATCACCCCGAGGCCCTCGGGACCTCAATCAAACATACCAACAAGTCATATAACCCGATACGAACTTAGTCGAACCTTCGAACCACCCAAAATAACATCAAAACACCCAAATACACTCGGATTCAAGCCTAAGAACTTCTAAACTTCAAAATTCCGCAAACGACCCCGAAACTTATCAAACCACGTCTGAATGACCTCATATTTTACACACACATAAAAAATGACACCACGAACCTACTCCGACTTCCAGAATTCCATTCCGACCCCGATATCAAAATTTTCACTCCCGACCAAAATCGTTGAATTTGTAATTTTCGCCAATTCAATCCTAATTGTACTACGGACCTCTAAATCACATTCTGGATGCGCTCCCGAGTCCGAAATAACCTAAAGAAGCTAATGGATCCATAAAAATTCAAATCCGGGGTCGTTTACACAAAAGTCAACATCCGGTTGACTTTTTCAACTTAAGCTTCTAATAGAGAGACTAAGTGTCTCAATTCCTCTCCGAAGACACTCTGAACCCAAACCAACCAACCCAATAAAATATGATACAACTAAAAAGCAAAAAAGAAGCAGAAATGGGGCTAAAACTCTCGAATCGACCGTCCGGGTCGTTACATCTTCCCCTTCTTAAATAAATATTCATCCTCGAACGAGTCTAGAAACATACCTAGAGTCTCAAATAGGTGTGGGTATCTGCTCTGCATTTCCCGCTCGATCTCCCAGTTGACCTCCTTCATAGGTTGACCTCTCCACTGCACCTTCACTAAAGCTATATCCTTTGATCTCAACTTTCGAACCTGTCGCTCCAAAATGGCCACCGACTCCACATCATAAGTCATATCACCCTCCAACTGAACCATGCTGAAATATAAGACATGGGAAGGATCGCTAATATACTTCTAGAGCATGGAAACATCAAATACTGGATGCACACTCGACAAGCTGGGTGGCAAGGCAAGCTTGTAAGCCACCTCTCCTATCCTATGAAGCACTCAAAAAAGTCCCAATGAACCGGGGGCTCAAATTTTCCCTATTTCCAAGTCTCATAACACCCTTCATGGGTGATACCTTCAGCAAAACCTTCTCCCCGACCATGAAAGACACATCACGGACCTTCCTATCAACATAATTCTTCTGTCTAGACAGCGTCGTGCAAAGCCGCTCCTGAATCAATTTCACCTTGTCTAATGCATCCTGGACCAAGTCTGTACCCAAGAGCCTAGCCTCACCCGACTTAAACCATCCTTACGTAGCCATCTGAATGCTTGACTGATAGCCGTTGTTATATGCAATCTCCACGAGCGGCAAAAATTGGTCCCATGAACTCCCAAAGTCAATGACACAAGCATGTAACATGTCCTCCAATATCTGGATAGTGCGCTCGGACTGTCTGTTCGTCTGATGAAAGGCTGTGCTCAACTCAACCTGAGTACCTAACTCTCACTGCACGGCCCTCCAAAACTGCGATGTAAGCTGTGTGCCTCTATTTGAAATGATGGAAACTGGGACACCCTGCAGGCGAACAATCTCTCGGATGTAAATCTTAGCCAACCACTTTGAACTGTAGGTAGTACCAACTGGAATGAAGTGCCGGACTTGATCAGTCGATCTACAATAACCTAAATAGCATTGGACTTCCTCAAATTCTGTGGGAGCCTAACTACAAAATCCATGGTGATCCGCTCTCACTTCCACTCTGGGATCTCTAACCTCTGAAGTAAGCCACCCGGTCTCTGATGCTCATACTTAACCTGCTGACAATTGAGATACCGAGCCACAAACCCAACTATATCATTCTTCATCCGCCTCCATCAATAGTGCTGTCTCAAATCGTGGTACATCTTCGCGGTACCCGAATGGATGAAATACCGCGAGCTGTAGGCCTCCTCAACAATCAACTCCCGAAGCCCATCCACATTGGGCACACATATCCAGAACTGCATCCTCAACACACCATCATCACCAATAGTCACATCTCTAGCATCACCTCGCTGAACTCTGTCATGAAGAACGAGCAGATGGGGGTAATCATACTGACGCTCCTTGATACGTTCATAAAAAGAAGACCCGGAGACCACGCAAGCGAACACCCGACGCTCCAAAATATCCAATATTACAAGCCGGCAAGCTAAGCCTAAACATCCAATGCCAAAGGTCTCTCTGCTGCTGGAAGATTCGCTAAACTCCCCAGACTCTCCGCCTGACGATTCAAAGCATCGGCCACCACATTGGCCTTCCCGGGATGGTAAAAAATGGTGATGTCATAGTCCTTAAGAAGCTCCAACCATCTCCGCTGATGTAAATTAAGATCCTTCTGCTGAAATAGATGTTGCAAACTCCGGTGATCAGTATAGATCTCACAATGAACCTCGTACAAATAGTTCCGCCAAATCTTTAAGGCGTGAACAATAGCTGCTACCTCAAGATCATGGACAGGATAGTTCTTCTCATGAGTCTTCAACTGGCGCGAGGCATAGGCAATCACCCTACCCTCCTGCATTAGAACACATCCAATACCTATCCGGGAGGCATCACAATACACGATGTAAGAACCTGAAGCTGATGATACCCTGACCTCAAATCAATCTTGGAGAACACCATCACTCCCTGAAGCTGGTCAAATATGTCATCAATACGAGGCAAAGGATACTTGTTCTTGACTGTGACCTTGTTCAACTACCTGTAATCAATGCACGTCCTCATGGAACATCCTTCTTTTTCACAAATAGAACCAGTGCACCCCAAGGTGACACATGAGGCCGAATAAACCCCTTATCAAGGAGTTCCTGAAGTTGTTCTTTCAACTCCTTCAACTCTGGTGCCATACGATATGGTGGAATAGAAATGGGCTGAGTGGTCGACACCAAATCAATACCGAAATCAATATCCCTATCAGGCGGCATGCCTGGAAGGTCTGCAGGAAACACATCCAACAAATCAGGTACCACCGGAATAGAATCAATGGCAGGAGCCTCTGCACTAACATCCCTCAAAAAAGTCAAATAGGATAGACAATCCTTTCAACCATACACTGAGCCTTGAAGTATGAAATCACTCTTCTAGGCACATAGTCTATAGAACCACTCCACTCAACCCTCGGCAAAATCGGCATCACCAACGTCATCGTCTTAGCGTGACAATCTAGAACGACATGACATGGAGACAACCAATCCATACCCAATATCACATCAAAATCAACCATATTGAGTATCAAAAGGTCCACTCGGGTCTCCAGACTCCCAATAGTCACCATACTTGATCAATACACGCGGTCCACAATAATAGTATCACTACAGGAGTAGATACATGAACTGATAAAACTTAAGACTCACGGTGCATATCCAGAAAATGAGCGAAATACGAGGAAACATATGAATAAGTGGAACCATGGTCAAATAATACAAAGGCATCTCTTTGGAAATCTGAGATAATACTTGTAATTACAACATCTGAAGTAACAACATCTGGTCTGGCAGGGAGGGCATAGAAATGGTCCTGGCCACCCCCTGATCTGCCTCCCCCTCTCGGGCGACCCCTAGCTGACTAAGATCCACCCCTAGTTGGCTGGGCGGGTGGTAGAGGAACTGATGCTGATGACATAGACTGGATCCTCTATGGAGTGGGACCTCTCACTATACGAGGACACTCTATCCTCATGTGACCAAACTCTCCACACTCATAGCAACACCCAGGTGCTGGTGCTAGGGACAGAAGGGAGCCCCGAGCACCGGGATAACTAACAGAAGTACCCGACATAGACGAACCCTGACCCGATGGAGCGTGAGAAGAACTCTGCGCTGGAAGGGTACCAAGAGATGAACAACCCTGCTGATAACTGTGAGAACCATGGCCTAATCATGCACCACGGTGAATTGGGCGAGCTGTCTGAGCATGTCTTAATGAACGGCCCCTACCGTGCTGGAACTGACCCCCAAAAAGAGCAACAGTAAGACCACCCTGTCCACGAGACCTATTAGCCTCCCTCTCAACCCTTTCCTGATCGCGAATCATCTCGATCTGCCGAGCAATGTCGACAACCTCATCAAAGGTAGCACCAGATACTCTCTCTCTGGTCATAAGCAATCGTAGTTGATAAGTGAGGCCATCTATAAACCTCCTGATCCTCTCCCAGTCTGCGGGAACCAACCATATATCATGAAGGTCCAACTATGATAATCGCATCTCATACTGCGACACAGACATATCACCCTGACAAAGCTTCTCAAATTGTCTGCGCAGCTCCTCTTTGCGGGACTGAGGCATGGACTTCTCCAGAAAGACAACGGAGAACTACTACCAAGTAAGGGATGCTTTGCCGACCGACCTACGCCTCTCGTAAGCCTCCCACCAACTGAATGCGGCACCTGAGAATTGAAGAATAGTAAATGAGACCCCACTAGTCTCTAGAATACCTGCTGTACGGAGTATCCTCTGACACTTATCCAAGAAACCATGTGCATCCTTTCCCTCTGCACCACTGAAAGATGGAGGCTGGAGTCTCCCAAACCTCTCCAATCTATGCTGCTCATCCTCAGGCATAGCAGGAACCACATAGTCCTGAGCAGCTGCAACCAGCTGGGTTGGTGGTGACCCGGTGTCTGGAGTCCCTGAACAATCTGCTCGGGTGTGCGGGCGGTGGGATTTTGAGTGCCTCCCCCGGCCTGAGAAGTGGCTGCGGCCATCGAAATAGAGATCGCCTGAGCAAGGCCGCTACACACTATTAGAATCTGAGCTAAGGCCTCCTGAAATCCAAGAATCACGATGGGCACATATGGTGCCCGAGCTGGTCCTGCTGGAGCATCCATAAATGGGACCTGGTCTTGATCTGGAGCTACTGGTGGGTCTATAGGTACTGCCTCAGTTGCTGCGCAGACTGCACCTCTGCCCCTACCACGGCCTCTACCGCGACCTCGGCCCCTCGCGACCCTGGATGGTAGTATGGTGGCTGGCCCTCCTGCCCAGTAGTGGGATTCCTCACCATCTGTGAGAGAATGAAACAACAAAAGTTTAGTTACCAAAATCAATAGATTCGCACGACAAGAATTCAAGAATGTGGAATTTTTCCTAAAGGTTCTACAGCCTTTCGAAGATAAGTACATACGTCTCTGTACCGATCTAGAAGACTCTACTAAACCTTCTCATGACCCGTGAGACCAATGTAACCTAGGCTCTGATACCAACTTGTCACGACCCAAAAACCCGAACCTGTCGTGATGGCGCCTATCCTGGTACTAGGCAAGCCGGCATTTTTCAAAACACTTCGATAACTTATAAAAGGTAAATCAAAAGCTTTTTCGTAACAGAGTTTGATAGAGATAGGAGTTAGACTCAAAATACAATGCGGAAAAGTAGCCCCAACCATCAGGGTGTCACTAAGTCATGAGCAACTAGACTCTCAATCTAAAAGACACTATTTACAATAGACTACGTCTAAATATCAATACAGATAAAGAAAGATAATAAGGAAGGAGCACAAGATCCGCGAACGCCTGCAGTTACCTCGTAGATCTCCGGAAAATCAATTGCGCACGAGCTCAATGACCTCCGCATCCGGTCACACCTAGATCTGAACATAAGGTGCAGGGAGTAACGTGAGTACTTACAACTCAGTAAGTAACATAAAAAAATAAGGAACTGAGAAGCAGTGACGAGATATACAAATACAGTTCATTTAAGTAAAAATAGGCATGCTTTCAGTCCGGAATTTTAAGTAAAAACTTTTGGAGGTCAAGTAAAACAATGTAAGTCCTCCAGAAATTTCACAACAACAAGTAGCAACGAGGTGAAACAATAAGTAAGAGCAAGTACATCCTCACAGGGCTACTGTCACTCAACTATCTCAACAACTCAATCACTCGGGTCTCAGCCTCAGTACTCACAATCAATTGGTACCTGCAGGGGTGTACAGACTCCAGAGGGGCTCCTTCAGACCAAGCGCTATATTGCCGCGATGTGCAGCCCGACCCATTACTACTGCGGCGTGCATCCCGATCCATATATTGTTGTGGCGTGTAGCCCGATCCAAATACTGCTGCGGCGTACAGTCCGATCCGATATATGTATATATATTGCTCGAAGGCTTGTTGCGCCGTGAAACCCGATCAGATATACCTCACATGGCTCTCAACCTGACACTCAAGCCCTATGTCAATCACTAGCCTCTCCAACATCACATAATATCACAATAAATAGCCCAAACAGAGAATACAACAAGTATCAACAATAATGAGAGGGAGCTGAGATATAACACACAAGTAAAATGGTAACTGAGTACAAAGACAACAATTATCAGTCAATTCAACAAGTACATGACCACTGCAGGTCCCAACAGTGATATCATATAGCCTAAGCATGGTTTCTAACAATGGTTATTCAACTTTACAGTCTCCCGGGACGGACCAAGTCTCCATCCCACACGGTGTGCGCTCACACGCCCATCACTGAGCATGAGCGTCACCTCTAAATATTCACATCATACGAGTTTTCTCAGGGTTCCATACCCTCAAGACCAGATTTAAGACTGTTAGTCACCTCAATGGCGTAGAAATCCTATTCCGAAATGCCCTTTCCTCTCCAATCGACCTCCAAATGCTCCGAATCTAGTCACAAACAGTACAACACCATTACAATAGGTTTAAGGGATCAATCCCACAAGAAAGCTATCAAATTAGAACCAAAATTCGAATTCGGCTCAACCCTGCCCCCCGGACCCACGTCTAGAAACTTGACAAAAATCACAAAACCCGAAATCCCATTCACTCACGAGCCTAACCATACTAAATTTACCAAAATATGACCTCAATTGCCCCTCCAAAAACCCAAAATTCACTCTCCAATTCCCAAGCCCTAAATCCCCAAATTTTCAACTCTAATCCCTAATTAAATGATGAACAAAGCCATAGATTCAAGGAAATTAGTCCAATACGGGTTAGAATCACTTACCAGAATGTTCTCCTTGAAAACCTTCGAAAAATCACCTCTCTACCAAGCTCCTCAAGCCAAAAATAAAAAATGAGAGACGAAAACCTCGAGCTTAGTTTTCTGCCCAGCAAAATTCGCACCTGCGGTCCTAGCTCTGCACCTGCGGAACTGCATCTGCAAACAGGGCTTCGGTTCTGCAAGAATTCATTAAAATGCTGGCTTTGCACCTGCGATCACCTGACCACATCTGCGGCCATCGCGGATGCTGAACCCAAGCCGCACCTACGGTCCAACTTTGCATCTGCGCCTCCCAAACTGCTTCTGCGACAACCGCAAATGCGGGATTTCCATCGCACCTGCGGTCTGAACCGAGGCCTTCCTTAGCCATACCTGCGGCTCTGCCTTCGCTCCTGCAGCCTCGCACTTGCGGTTCCCACTTCGCAGGTGCGGAAAACACCAGCAGTAGCAGCTTCAACTGTATTCATCCAACTCCAAACACTCCGATAGCCACCCGAAATTACCCCGAGGCCCTCAGGACCTTAACCAAACATACCAACTGGTCATATTACCCCATACAAAGTTAGTCAAAGCTTCGAACCACCCAAAACAACATCAAAACACCCAAATACACTCGGATTCAAGCCTACGAACTTCTAACTTCCAAATTCCGCAAATGACGCTGAAACCTACCAAACCACGTCCGAATGACCTCAAATTTTACACACACGTCAAAAATGACACCATGAACCTACTCTGACTTCTAGAAATCCATTCCGACCCCAATATCAAAATTTCCACTGCCGACCAAAATTGCCGAATTTCTAATTTTCGCTAATTCAAGCCTAATTCTGCTACGGACCTCCAAATAACATTTTGAATGTGCTCCTTCGTCCTAAATCACCTAAAAAATCAAATAGAACCATAATAATTTCAATCTGGGGTCGTTTACACACAAGTCAACATCGATTGACTTTTCCAACTTAAGCTTCTAATAGAGAGACTCAGTGTCTCAATTCCTCTCCGAAGCCACTCTGGACCCGAACCAACCAACATGATATGATATTATACAGCTAAAAAGCATAAAAGAAGCAGAAATTGGGGAAACATGGCTAAAACTCTCGAAACGACCGGCAGGGTCGTTACAGCCCGGGTTGGACTTTTAGGTTGATTTGGGGTTTTTGATTAAATATTCAACCTTTATCATTTGGAATTGTTTACTTGGGCTTTATTTGATGTATTTGAGTTGATTTAGTCTAGTTTCGTGCCGCTCGAAGGTCGGTACGCGGGAGATGGCATTTTGGAGCATCGCTTAACTTGCTCGGTATTGGATTTGTCTTGTTCGAGGTAAGTAACACTTCTAAACTTTGTGCTGGGGGTATAAAACCACGAATTACGTGTTGTGTGATTGATGTTGAGGTGACGCGCATGCTAGGTGACGGGCGTGTGGGCGTGCACCATGTGAATTATGATTTAGTCGATTCCATGGAAATGTGTAGCTATCTGATCTGAACATTTTTACTATACACTATGTGTTAGAGCACTTGATATGTAATTTATTCTAGAAATTATGTTTAGGCTATATGATGGTACTATTGGGACCCATAATGGACATTCTTTTTTGTTGAGTTATTTGATTATTTGCAGTTACGTACTCAGTCGCATTCATCATTTCATATTGTATCTCAGTCTCTGTTATTGTATATTATCAGATCTCGCATCATTGATTAGGTCTTCTTAGTATGAATGTTGTGAGCCCGTGAGACTAGAGAGATTGGTGACTGATTTGGGGCCTCAACGCCGTGCTGTGATATATATATATGTGTGTGTGTGTGTGTGTGTGTGTGTGTGTGTGTGTGTGTGAGGGGGGGGGATCGGGTTGTACATCACAACAAGCCTTATGGTTATATATATGTGGATCCGATTGCACACCGCAATGAGCCTTACGGCTATATATATGTGGATCGGGTTGCACGCCGCAACGAGCCTTATGTCTATATGTATATGGTGTGTATCGGGCTGGACGCCACGACAAGCCTTATGGCTATATGTATATGTGGATGGGGCTGCACGCCACAACAGGTATTGTACGAGAGTCGGGCTGCACGCCACGACGAGCCTTATGGCTATATGTATATGTGGATGGGGCTGCACGACACAACAAGTATTGTATGAGAGTGCTGAGTATTGTGCATCTTGAGAGAGGATACGAGACAGTGAGATTGGGTACTCTGAGTGTGAGTACATGAGTTCATCACTGAGTTATATTTCATTCGACATGCGTAATTGAGATACATGCATAAAGATGCATTTCCTTCTGCTACCCGGTTTTGTTGACATTCATGATTTCTCCTTTTTATTGACATGTAGGCATAGGGATGTATTTTTCCTCATGCTATCTGAAAATGAAGCATCTTGTTTACTCTTGAAAGGTTTTTAGGAAAAATCTCAGTTTTCAAACTTACTCATATATTTTTGGTGTTTTCGGTGAAAGATTTGGAGTTGACTATTATACTTGAAAAGCAAAACTATTTTTCCGTAATTGGGAACGAGTTGAGAATATTATCTCTGAGTTATTTCATGCACCATTTTATTATATTGTTATGAACTGTTGATGGTTATTAGAGTTGGACTCTAACCCTTGTCCCAGCTCTTCACTACTTTCAACCTAAGGTTAGGTTTGTTACTTATTGAGTACATGGGGTCGATTGTACTCATACTATACTTCTGCACCTAGCGTGCAGATGTTGGATGCTGATGTTGCTATGCATGCCGGGAGCTGGATTTGAAGATGTACCTGCATTCCAGTCACAATTGCCTCTTGATCTTAGTAGCTTTAGAATTTTAATCTATTCTTGTATAGTTCAAACAAATGATGAAATTTATTTCATACCAACTTTGTAAATTCTAAATCTTAGACACTCATGATTTGTAGTTCCAGTCCTTGAGAAATTCTTGTATAAAAGAAGTTGTATTATTGTAACGACCCGGTCGGTCGTTTTGAGAGTTAGAGCCCCGATACCCTATTAACTACTTTCCCCATATCATTTCTGCTATTTTGGGTTGTCGGGAGGGATCGTGTTGAGTTTTTGAAACGAATTAAGACACTTAGTCTCTTATTTGGGAGCTTAAGTTGGAAAAGTCGACCGAATGTCGACTTATGTGTAACGACCTCGAATTTGAATTTTGATGGTTCCGTTAGCTCCGTTAGGTGATTGTCAACTTAGGAGCGCGTCCGGAATGTAATTTGTAGGTCCGCATTAGATTTAGTCCTGAATTGGCGAAAGTTAGAATTTTGGCGATTCTGGTCGACAGTTGAAATTTTGATATCGAGCCCGGAGTGGAATTCCGGAAGTAGGAGTAGATTCGTAGTGTCATTTTTGACTTTCCTGTAAAATTTGAGGTCATTCAGCCGAGATTTGATAAGTTTCGATGTCATTTGTAGAATTTAGAAATTTCAAAGTTCATTTGGATTGAATCCGTGTGTAATCCGTGTTTTTGATGTTGTTAGATGTGGTTTGAAGGCTCAACTAAGTTTGTATGGTGTTTTAGGATTGTTTGGTATGTTTGGTTGAGGTCCCGGGGCCTCGGTTGAGTTTCGAGTGGTTAACATGTCATTTTGGACTTTGGAAAGATAACAGATTTTCTGGTGTTTCTGTTGCAGAGATTTGTTCTTCGCGTTCGCGAAGGGGATCTCGTGTTTGCGAAGGTGTGGCAAGTGGAAGCATCACAAACGCGAGAAGTTGAACGCGTTCGCGAAGAGGAAATATGGAATATCTTGACCCCAAGGATTTCTTCTACACATTCACGTAGAGAACCACGCGTTCGCGAAGGGTTTGTTAGGTGAAGCTACGCGTCCGTGAGGGGGTACTCGCTTTCGCGAATGAGGACATTTGAGCAGTGTATTTTTGTGATTCACGAATGCGAGGCTTTGACCGCGTTCGCGAAGAAGGGCGTGCCTGGGCAGAATTTAAAGTTCAAAAACGAGGTTTGAGTTCATATTCATAAAAATTAATTGAGAGCTCGGTAGAAGGCAAAATTTGGAGAGATTTCAGAGGAAATTATTGGCTAATGATTTCTAACTCCTTTATGATTAAATCCAACTAATCTATGCTTAATTTTATCATTAATTTCGAATTTAGGGAGGAAAATTAGGGGAAAAATTGAGAAAAGTTCTTAGGCCGAATTTTGAGATTTTTATCGAGATTTTGGTATCGAATTTGAGTGAATTTTGTATGGTTAGACTCGGGAGTGAATGGGTGTTCATAATTTTTGACTTTTACCCGATTTCGAGACGTGGGCTCGGGGAAGCTTTTTGGGCATTTTTCAATTTTCTTGTCTTAACTTTGATTTCATTAGATAGATTAGTTATTTGTAGCTATATTAACATTATGTAATTGATTTGGTTAGATTTGGGCCACTAGGAGTTGGATACTTGTGGCAAGAGCGTGATTTTGGATTGATTGAGCTTGGATCGAGGTAAGTGGCTTGCCTAACCTTGTGTGGGGGGGGGGGGGAACTCCCCTTAGGATTTTGGTACTGTTTGATATATGAGTGCCGTGTACGTGAGGTGACGAGTACGTACACGGGATATTTTGTTGTAAAACACACTTTTTCACTAAATCATAACCTGTATTTCCTTGTTTGAACTACACTAGCATATGCAATTACCTTTTTTATATTAGAAAAGCATGCCTACATGTTTTGACTGTCTATTTGAACTATGTGTAGCATGTTTAGTGGAATTACTATTTTCTTTGGTTTGAACTTAGCCTAAACTGTAGGTTTCTTGCGGTAACTGTTGTGTTTATTGGTTGAGCTGCATATTTACTTCAAGACTATGGAACGGTATTCAGGAGATCCCCATGTACTGCATATTTACTTTGGGACTACGGAACGTTATCCCGGGAGATCCCCCAGCCTACGGAACGGTATTCCAGGAGATCCCCCTGCACATTTACGTTTGGGACTACCGAATGGTATCTCGGGAGATCCCCCTGCACATTTACGTTTGGGACTACATGATCGTATCTCAGGAGATTCCCCTATTGTTATTACTGTGTTCAGAGCTGATGGCTTTCATTGACTTTTATTCCTATAGATTTTTCGTATTTGTTTTTACTATAGGATATTTCTTCCTGTCTTATTTCATTATATTTATACCGGTAGGGCCCTGACCTGACCTCGTCATTACTCGACTGAGGTTAGGTTTGGCACTTACTGGTACCATTGTGGTGTACTCACGCCTTTCCTGCAGATGTTTTCGAGTGCAGATCTAGGTACCTCTCGTCCGCCTCAGTATAAGTCCAACAACAACAGCTACCGGAGTCTTCATGGTATATTTGCACGCGTCCGTAGATCCTCGGATCCCCCCTCTATCTTTTACCTTTTTTTCCCTCCTGTACTTCTTAGATTCCTTGTATAGCAGACTGTAGATAGATTTTGTAGAGCTTCTGACTCATGGTTTCGAGTTTTAGGAAGTTTTGCGTATAAATTGGCAAATTGGTTTTACTTATATATGCCGAGAAGCATTTTACCTTTATATAGCCATTGTTGATGCTTAGTTGTTTCCTTTATATTATTTATTTTTGGTTTTGTCAATGTTTATAGTCATGACAAGTTGGTATCAGAGATCTAGGTCCTTTGGCATCATAAGTCACATGCCGATTTATTGGAGTATCGCGGATCGGTTTGGAGACGTTCGTACTTATCTTCGGGAGGCTATAGAACTGTCAACAAACGATCATACTTCTTTGATTTTCTTGTCGTGCGAGTCATTGACATAAAAATTCTAAAATTTTCTGTTCTATTCTTCTCATAGATGATGAGAACCCGCACCGAGAGATCCGATAATCAGGCACTCAATCCCTCTGCCAGAGCCGCCAGAGGCCGGGGTCGGGGTAGAGGACGACCATGGGGTGCAGCCAAAGCACTGGCACGAGCTGCGATAGAGGAGCCCTTAGCTGTTCCAGCTGGAGGGCCTGCACCAGAGGTTCCTATTGCTGCTCCAGCCCTCCAGGAGATTTTGGCTCAGTTCATGAGCATGTTCAACACTTTGGCTCAGGCTGGATTGATTCCGATAGCTCCCTCCATATCTCAGGCCGGAGGAAGGGTACAGACTCCCGCAACCCGTACTCCTGAGCAGAGGGTCCAGGTTGATCAGGTCCCCGAGTTTATTCCTATGCCCCAGTGGCTCCGGTTCAGCATGTGACCAGGGTAGCTGCTTCTGTGGCAGAGCAGCTCAGATTTGAGAGGTACAAGAAGTACCACCCACCCACTTTCAGCAGATTAGCTTCAGAGGATGCTCAGGGTATTCTTGAGGAGTGCCATCGTATCCTCTGCACTATGAGCATAGAGGAGACGAGTTGGATTTCTTTCACTACTTTCCAGCTAAGGGGAGAGGCATATCAGTGGTGGTGTGCCTATGAGCTGAGTAGTCTGGACGAGGCAGCCTCACTCACTTAGACTTAGTTTTCAAATATGTTTTTGCGTAAGTATGTTCTTCTGAGCCTCAGGGATGCTTGGCGTGCAGAGTTTGAGCAGATGTGCCAGGGTTCAGTCCGTTTCAGTGAGCTGGCTTGACATGCACCGACTTTGGTTGCTACAGTGAGAGAGAGGGTTCGTCGCTTCATTGAGGGACTCCACCCCAGTATTCGGACCAGCATGGACAGGGACTTGGAGATGGACATCACTTATCAGCAGGTCATGAGTATTGCCAGGAGAGTGGAGGGCATGCTTGCCCGGGATAGAGAGGAGAGAGAGGCCAAGAGGTCTCGAGAGACTGGTCATTATTCAGGAGCTCGTGATAGCAACATGCCATGGTAGGGGTTTTGTGAGTCGCCTTGTTCATTCAGCTCTTCTAGCAGCCAGCGGTGTTCCAGCTCCTCTTAGACCTCAGGAGACTTATTATGAACCACGAATATCTAGTGTGCCTCTTGCTCGATGTGATATTACCGGCCAGTCCAGCAGGCCTGATCCGAGTCGGTCTCAGCCACTGCGTCCTCTGAGGGTTTGTTTTGAGTGTGGTGACACTCGTCATATGGTTAGGGATTGACCCAGATTCAGGAGGGTTGCACCTCCACAGACTTCTCAGCCACCACGTGCTCCACCGGGTCCTACGGCCATTCTTCCAGCCCTAGCTGCTGCCCCACCTGCTCAGGCAACTCGAGGTGGAGGTCGAGGAGGTCGAGGTCGTCCTAGAGGGGGAGGCCACCCCAGGTATTATGCCCTTCCAGCCCGTTCAAAGGTAGTTGCTTCCGATTTTGTCATCACATATATTGTTCCAGTCTGTCATAGAGATGCATCGATATTATTTGACCCAGGATCTACATATTCATATGTGTCTTCTTATTTTGCTCCACATTTGGCGGTATCTCGGGATTCTTTGAGTTTCCTTATTTATGTATCTACTCATGTGGGAGATTCTTTTGTTGAGGACCATGTATATTGGTCGTGTTTGATTGCTCTTAGTGGTTTTGAGACCAGAGCCAATTTATTATTACTCAGTATGGTTGATTTTGATGTTATCTTGGGCATGGACTGGTTGTCGCCCCATTATGCTATTCTTGATTGTCACGCTAAGATTGTGACATTGGCTATGCCAGGCTTACCGCTATTAGAGTGGAGAGGTACCTTAGAGTATACTCCGCACAGGGTCATTTCATTTCTTAAGGCTCAATGGTTGAGAAGGGGTGTGATGCGTATTTGGCCTATGTGAGAGATATCAATGTTGATACCCCTACAGTTGAGTCAGTTCCAATAGTGAGGGACTTTCCTGATGTGTTTCCAGCTGATCTTCCGGGCATGCTGCCCGACAGAGATATTGATTTTGGCATTGATTTGTTGCCGTGCACTCAGCCCATATCTATTCCTCCTTACTGTATGGATCCTCCTGGGTTGAAGGAGTTGAAGGAACAGTTGCAGGAGTTGCTTGATAAGGGTTTCATTAGGCCTAGTGTGTCACCTTGGGGTGCTCCTGTCTTGTTTGTGAAGAAAAAGGATGGTTCAATGCGTATGTGTATTTATTATCGCCAGCTTAATAAGGATACAGTGAAGAAAAGGTATCCATTGCCTCACATTGATAATTTATTTGATCAGTTACAGGGTGCCAGGGTGTTTTCCAAGATTTACTTTCGTTCTGGCTATCATCAGTTGAAGATTTGGGAGTCGGATATCCCCAAGACTGCGTTCAGGACCAGATATGGTCATTATGAGTTTCTTGTCATGTCTTTTGGGCTGACCAATGCCCCAACAGCCTTTATGCATTTGATGCATAGCGTGTTTCAGCCTTATCTCGTCATTGTGTTTATTGACGACATTCTGGTGTATTCCCGGTCTCGGGAAGATCATGAGTAGCACCTGAGGACCGTGCTTCAGACCTTTAGGGAGAAGAGATTGTATGAAAAATTTTCTACGTGTGAATTCTGGCTTGATTCAGTGGCATTCTTGGGTCACGTAGTATCTTGTGATGGGATCAAGGTAGATCCAAAGAAGGTAAAGGCTACAGAGATCTGTAATTTCCTTGGTTTGGCAGGATATTATCGTCGCTTGTAAAGAGGTTTTCATCTATTGCAGCACCTATGACCTGGCTGACCCAGAAGGGTGCTTTGTTCAGGTGGACTGAGGAGTGTGAGGAGAGATTTCAGAAGCTCAAGACAACTTTGACTACATCCCCATTATTGGTATTGCCTACATGTTCGGGGTCTTACACTATCTATTGTGATGCCTCGAGGATTGGGCTTGGAGTAGTGTCGATGCAAGATGGTAGGGTGATTGTCCACACGTCCATAAAGTTGAAGGTGCATGAGAAGAATTATCCTGTCCATGATCTTGAGTTAGCAACTATTGTTCACGCCTTGATGATCTGGTGCCATTATTTGTACGGTGTTCCTTGTGAGATCTTCACTGATCACCGAAGTTTGCAGCACCTGTTCAAGCAAAAGGATCTTACTTTGCATCATCAGAGGTGGTTGTATGTACTTAAGGATTGTGACATCACTATATTGTACCACTCGGGGAAGGCCAATGTAGTGGCCGACGCCTTAAGTCGCTGAGCGGAGAGTTTGGCATATCTTCTAGCGGTAGAGAGGACCTCAGCATTGGATGTTCATGCCTTAGCAGTAAGTTCGTGAGATTTGATATTTAGGAGCCGAGCCAAGTGTTGGCTTGTGTGGTCGCTCGGTTTTCCTTTTATGACCGCATCAGGGAGTGCCAGTGATGATCCCCAGCTTCTAGTCCTTCAGGATAGGGTTCGGCGAGGAGATGCTAGAGATGTGACTATTGGCGATGATAAGGTGATGATTATGCAGGGGCCGGATATGTGTGCCCAATGTGGATGGGCTTCGGGAGTTGATTCTTGAAGAGGCCGACAGCTCGCGGTATTCCATCCATCCGGGTACCGCGAAGATGTACCACGATTTGAGACAACACTATTGGTGGAGGAGGATGAAGAAGGATATAGTTGGATTTGTGGCCAGGTGTCTCAACTGTCAGCAGGTTAAGTATGAGCATTAGAGACCGGGTGGCTTGCCTTAGAGGTTAGAGATCCCAGAGTTTAAGTGGGATCGGATCACCATGGATTTTGTAGTTGGACTTCCAAGGACTTTGAGGAAGCTCGATGCTATTTGGGTGATCGTGGATCGGCTGACCAAGTCAGCTCATTTCATCCCAATGATGACTACTTACTCTTCAGAGAGGTTGGATGAGATTTACATCAGAGAGATTGTCCGCCTTCATGGTGTCCCAGTTTCCATCATTTCAGAAAGAGGTACATAGTTTACATCACGGTTCTGGAGAGCCGTACAACAGGAGTTGGGTACTAGGGTGGAGCTGAGCACATCCTTTCACCCTTAGACGGACGGGCATTATGAGCGCATGATTCAGATTCCAGAGGATATGCTCTGTGCTTGTGTGATGGAGTTTGGGGGGTCGTGGGACCAGTTCTTCCCACTTGCGGAGTTTGCCTACAACAACAGTTATCAGTCCAACATTCAGATGGAACCATATGAAACTATGTATGGTAGGAGGCATCAGTCCCCAATAGGTTGGTTTGAGCCGGGCAAGGCCTGATTGTTGGGTACAGACCTGGTCCAGGATGCCCTAGATAAGGTGAAGGTGATTCAGGATAGACATCACACAACCCAGCCCAGACAGAAGAGTTATGCGGACCCGAAGGTTTGCGATTTAGAATTTATGGTTGGAGAGCGGGTCTTGCTTCGGGTATCGCCTATGAAATGCGTCATGAGGTTCGGGAAAAAGGGAAAGCTGATCTCGAGGGACATTGGTCCTTTTGAGATATTACGGAGTGTTAGGGAGTTGCTTATGAGCTTGCTTTACCTCCCAACCTTGCAGGAGTTCATCCGGTATCCACATTTCTATGCTCCGGAAGTATCTCGGTGATCCGACTCATGTATTGGATTTTAGTTCAGTCCAGTTGGACAAGGATCTATCTTATGTTGAGGATCCAGTGGCTATCTTGGACAGGTAGGTCAGAAAGTTAAGGTCAAAGAATATTGCTTCAGTAAAGGTCCAGTGGAGGGGTCAGCCGGTCGAGGAGGCGACTTGGGAGATCGAGCGGTATATACGTAACCGTTACGCCCATATTTTCACAGCTTTAGGTATGTCTTTATACTCGTTCGAGGACGAATGATTATTTTAAGAGCAGGAAGATGTAACGACCTGGACGGTTGTTTTTAGAGTTAGAGCCCCGATCCCCTATTAACTTCTTTCCCCGTATCTTTTCTGCTATTTTGGGTTGCCGGGAGGGTTCGTGTTGAGTTTTTGAAACGAATTGAGACACTTAGTCTCTTATTTTGGAGCTTAAGCTAGAAAAGTCGACCTGATGTTGACTTGTGTGTAACAACCTCGGATTTGAATTTTTATGATTCCGTTAGCTCCGTTAGGTGATTTTGGACTTAGCAACGTGTCCGGAATGTAATTTGGAGGTCCGTAGTAGATTTAGGCTTGAATTGGTGAAAGTTAGAATTTTGGCGATTCTAGTCGGCATTGCAAAATTTGATATCGAAACCCGAATGGAATTTCGGAAGTGGTAGTAGGTTTGTAGTGTCATTTTTGACTTGTGTGTAAAATTTGAGGTCATTCGGACGAGATTTGATAAGTTTCGACGTCGTTTGTTGAATTTAGAAATTTCAAAGTTCATTATGCTTGAATCCGTGTGTAATTCAAGTTTTTGATGTTGTTTGATGTGTTTTGAAGGCTCGAATAAGTTTGTATGGTGTTTTAGGATTGATTGGTATGTTTGGTTGAGGTTCCGCGGCCTCGGGTGAGTTTCGGGTGGTTAACATATCATTTTGGACTTTGGAAACGTAGCAGATTTTCTAGTGTTTTTGTTGCAGAGATTTGTTCTTCGTGTTCGCAAAAGGGATCTCGCGTTCGCGAAGGTGTGGCCAGTGGAAGCATCGCAAATGCGAGGAGTTGAACGCGTCCTTGAAGAGGAAATATGGAACAGCTGGAACCCAAGGATTTCTTTTACGCGTTCGCGTAGAGAACCACGCGTTCGCAAAGGGTTTGGCAGGTGAAGCTACGTCGTTCGCGAGAGGGTAGTCACGTTCACGAATGAGGAAATTCGAGAAGTGGATGTTTGTGCTTTCGCGAACGCGAGGATTTGACCGTGTTTGCGAAGAAGGGCGTGCCTGGGCAGAATTTAAAGTTCAAAAACGAGGGTTTGAGTTCATATTCACAAAAATTGATTGAGAGCTCGGTAGAAGGCAAAATTTGGAGAGATTTTTGGAGGAAGTTATTGGGTAATGATATCTAACTCCTTTATGATTTAATCTCACTAATATATGATTAATTTTATCATTAATTTCGGATTTTGGGAGGAATATTGAGAAAAGTTCTTAGGCTGAATTTTGGGATTTTATCGAGATTTTGGTGGATTTGAGTGAATTTAGTATGGTTAGACTCGGGAGTGAATGGGTTTTCATAATTTGTGACTTCTGCCCGATTTCAAGACGTGGGCCCGAGGAGGCTTTTTGAGCATTTTTCTATTTTCTTGCCTTAACTTTGATTTCATTAGCTAGATTAGTTACTTGTAGCTACATTTACGTTATGTACTTGATTTTGTTAGATTTGGGCCACTCGGAGTTGGATACTCATGGCAAGAGCGTGATTTCAGATTGATTGAGCTTGGTTCAAGGTAAGTGGCTTTCCTAACCTTGTGTGGGGGAACTCCCCTTAGGATTTTGGTACTGTTTGATATATGAGTGCCGTGTACGTGAGGTGACGAGTACGTACATGGGATATTTGCTGTAAAACTCCATTTTTCACTAAATCATAACCTGTTTTCCTTGTTTGAACTACACTAGCATATGCAATTACCTTTTTTATATTAGAAAAGCATGCCTACATGTTTTGACTGTCTATTTGAACTATGTGTAGCATGTTTAGTGGAATTACTATTTTCTTTGGTTTGAACTTAGCCTAAACTGTAGGTTTCTTGCGGTAACTGTTGTGTTTATTGGTTGAGCTGCATATTTACTTCAAGAATATGGAACGGTATTCAGGAGATCCCCGTGTACTGCATATTTACTTTAGGACTACATAACGTTATCCCGGGAGATCCCCCAGCCTATGGAATGGTATTCCAGGAGATCCCCCTGCACATTTACGTTTGGGACTACAGGATGGTATCTCGGGAGATCCCCCTGCACATTTACGTTTGGGACTACATGATGGTATCTTGGGAGATCCCCCTATTGTTATTACTTTGTTCAGAGCTGATGGCTTTCATTGACTTTTATTCCTAAAGATTTTTCGTATTTGTTTTTACTGTAAGATATTTCTTCCTGTCTTATTTCATTATATTGATACCGGTAGGGCCCTGACCTGACCTCGTCATTACTCGACCGAGGTTAGGTTTGGCACTTACTGGTACCATTGTGGTGTACTCATGCCTTTCCTGCACATGTTTTCTAGTGCAGATCTAGGTACCTCTCGTCCGCCTCAGTATAAGTCCAGCATCAACAGCTACCGGAGTCTTCATGGTATATTTGCACGCGTCCGCAGATCCTCAGATCCCCCCTCTATCTTTTACCTTTTTTCCCCTCCTGTACTTCTTGGACTCCTTGTATAGCAGACTGTAGATAGATTTCGTAGAGCTTGTGACTCATGGTTTCGAGTTTTAGGAGGTTTTGCGTAAAAATTGGCAAATTGGTTTTACTTATATATGCCGAGCAACACTTTACCTTTATATAGCCATTGTTGATGCTTAGTTTTTTCCTTTATATTATTTATTTTCGGTTATTTCAATATTTGAACTATGTGTAGCATGTTTAATGGAATTCCTATTTTCTTTGGTTTGAACTTAACCTAAACTGTAGGTTTCTTGCGGTAACTGTTGTGTTTATTGGTTGTGCTGCATATTTACTTTAAGACTATGGAACGGTATTCTGGGAGATCCCCGTGTACTGCATATTTACTTTAGGACTACATAACGTTATCCCGGGAGATCCCCCAGCCTACGGAACGGTATTCATGGAGATCCCCCTGCACATTTACGTTTGGGACTACAGGATGGTATCTCGGGAGATCCCCCTGCACATTTACGTTTGGGACTACATGATGGTATCTCGGGAGATCCCCCTATTGTTATTACTGTGTTCAGAGCTGATGGCTTTCATTGACTTTTATTCCTAAAGATTTTTCGTATTTGTTTTTACTGTAAGATATTTCTTCCTGTCTTATTTCATTATATTGATACCGGTAGGGCCCTACGGAACAGTATCCCGGGAGATCCCCCAGCACTGCATATTTATTTTGGGACTACAGAACGGTATTCTGGGAGACCCCCCTGCACATTTACGTTTGGGACTATGGGACGGAATCAATTAATGGAAGTCCTTGGTTCATACAGCCCAAGATCGAACGGGAAAGTCAGAAGGAATAACTAGGGTTTTGAATTTAAGATATGAAATTAGAGAATTTGTGGGCTTAATTGGGGAAAACCAATGTGATATATGGAAAAATGGGGTGGATCTGATCACCTGGTGAAATTCTGAAGCGATTTGGAGGTGATCCGTCTCCGGTGTGCGATTTCCTGTCGGCGGAGCTAGGTGGGAAACGGCGGGGCTGTGAGGAGTTGGAGAGACAGACGAGAAAGATGGTGTGTGTGGGGGGGG
>MDKJ01050832.1:0-19853 GCA_005239525.1 Nicotiana knightiana | reverse complement strand
ACCGATAAGCCAAACCGTTAAGAGTAAATAACCGCCCAATCCGCCCGATAAGCAGCCCTACCCCGACTTACGTGCTCATCATCTGTTGTTTGATTTGCAACAGTTGTATACAAACCCTAGAAGGCTAAAAACTTATCTAACTATATTTTTATTTACAAATTAATTTTTATTACTTAATTCTGATTAAATAATATATGTGATCATCTCATTATAAATCACTTTTATACTCCCAGTTACTGTTTCCATGTAACTGGATAAAAGGGTCGCAAACTACATGTACTCCATTTATTTCACCAACTACATGTACAATCCATATTTAATTCAATTTTATTTTCTTCCATAAAAAATTGCAAACGGTACCAACTTTAATAATTTGAAATTTAAACAGAATGTTCTATCATTATTGCAGTAACAACTCCGGCCTACATAATGTTTAAGGGGGGGGGGGGGAAAAAAGAAAAGAGAAAAGGTGAGGACTATTATGTCATTTGAATGTCCCTATTTTGGGGAATAGCACAAATAAAGAAAGAAATAAAGGACTCTGCGCGAAAAGTAAATAAAAGAAAGAAGAAGCAAATGGGTCAAGACAAAGTAGAGTTCTCGAGAAAGCCAAAACAACAAAACCTATTAATTATTTTTTACCCCCTCTGATTTTTTTCTCTTTCCTTACCAATTTCTCACTTCCCAAAAACATTAAAATTCACAACACCCTAGAAATAATAAAAGGAAAATAGAAAAGAGGAGGAAAAAAAAGGGAGAGAGAGGGTCTCTCTTTCTCTCTACTTTCCTTCACCCAAACAGACCACAAGCAGTAGAGAGAGAATATGAGTTTTTAGAGAGAGAAAGTTTGAGCTTTTGCAGATAAGAATCCTCATCTCTTCCATGGCTTTGTCCTAGTCCTCTCTTTATATCTCTTTAATATTTCTTTTTCATCTCCAAAAAGAAAAAAAAAATCTTTTTTTTGAACCATAGGGCCGGCCATGCGGAGAGGTAGAGCAGCGGCGGTACCGGCACCGGTGGCCGGAGAACCAAACGGATCTGGAGGATCTAAAGAGATAAGGTTCCGTGGAGTCAGAAAAAGACCATGGGGAAGATTTGCGGCGGAGATCAGAGACCCTTGGAAGAAAACTAGGGTTTGGTTAGGTACTTTCGATTCTGCTGAGGATGCCGCGCGTGCTTATGACGCCGCAGCGCGTGCACTTCGCGGTCCTAAAGCCAAAACTAATTTCCCATTACCTTATGCTCATCATCACCAGTTCAATCAAGGGCTTAACCCTAATAACGATCCGTTTGTGGATTCCCGATTTTACCCTCAAGATAATCCGGTTATTTCGCAGAGACCTACCTCGAGCTCCATGAGTAGTACGGTGGAGTCCTTCAGTGGACCTCGACCGCCGCCGGCGCCACGACAGCAGACGACGGCGTCTTCCAGAAAGTATCCGCGGTCGCCGCCCGTCGTGCCCGATGATTGCCATAGCGACTGTGACTCGTCGTCTTCCGTCGTTGACGACGGCGAATGTGAAAAAGACAATGACAATGACAACATCGCTTCTTCGTCTTTCAGAAAGCCTTTGCCTTTCGATCTAAACTTACCTCCGCCGATGGATGACGCCGGCGCCGACGATCTTCACTGCACAGCGCTATGTCTTTGACGAAATGATGGTTTCATCTACCTGTCATTTGAACCATTGGCTTACCTAGTTTTTTTTAAAATTTTTTTTATGGGTGGCGGAGGAAAGCATGTGGAAAAAAAGAAAAAAAAAAGGGAACCATAGAGTTAAAGGCTAAATCATGTCTGCTATGAGTCATCATCTGTTGTTGGAAGAGAATTTACTTGTTTAATTTACTTCTCATATTTCACATCATGGGATTTCATGTTGGATGGATGGACCAGTGTGTATGTCAAATTAAATCTTATTGCGTGTCTTAAACTCCTACGTTGTTTGGGTTGAAATAGTATTTATTTATATATTGACATGCAAGATTAGAGGGAAATTTGGGATCTTTCTGTGCTGTTGTCATATGTGTATGATGTTATCTATTCCCCTCTCAGCCTATGTAACAAGTGAGACTTCATGATCAAATATTAGTATTCGTGGTTACTTGTTTTATATTCTTCATATAATGCTTATTTTTCTATATGGATGTATTTTCATTGCGTTGGAACACCTATATTACTTTTACAGTGTTGAAGAGTTGAATTTTACTTCTTCTAACACTGAGATGGAAATTGGCTGTTACCAGTTTTCCTGGTATTTTTTATAATGTGAAGTTTTTTATATTCATTTAGTTTCATCTGAGGACAACTGTGTGATTGTATTTGATAGAGTTGGATCAAAAGATCATATCAACTATAATCTGAAGCTGGAGATTGGTGATTGGAATTTTTGTTTAATTTTATTTTCTAGCTATGCTTGGATATGAATTAACTGCTGCTTTTACGTGAATATGTACAGCATTTGAAGCATTAGTAGTTGTAGTAAGACTGGGTTCTGATGCAGATGGTGTTCAGCTCTTAATGTATCCTGACTTGCTTGCAATGTGTCATTGGTGTGACTATTTTGCATTATACTCTATATGGTTATGCAGAGGCTTTTTTTCCTGTGCTTGGTTTTGTGTGGTAGCTGCTCGGACTGTTTAGCTCATGTCATTAATAGGTAATTATGGAGATCCCTTTGTTTATCTTGATGTCTATAGTTACCTTTTGTTCTTATTAATGCAGCTACTCACGCCATGCAATGGCTTTTTAACTCACTTTGTATATTCTTTTGGACTCTGTTTCTTGCTATGCCCTGTAACTTGTGTGTGTCATGCTTGAATTCTTCATTAATATGTAATTTAGAGATTCTTTTTTGTTAGCATCAGAGTTAATATTGTTCTATAGTTCTCATTAGTGCAGCTACTTGCGAAGTATACTGTCTTTGTAAGTGTGAGTGCCGTATGGCATGCCATGCAATGGCTTTAAACTTACATTGTATGCGAGTATATCTCGGAAGATCTAATGGATTATGTTTCTAGCTTATGCCCTGTAACTTGTATCTTCTTATGTGTTATGGTTGAATTCTTCAGATCATGTCATTAGTACCGTAATTATGGAGATCCCTTTTTGTTAGGTTGATGTGTGTAGTTTCCTTAGTATTGGCCTTATAGCTATTAATGTAGCTACTATATACATGTTTCTACTGTGAATGCTGTATGGCTTGCTGTGCAAAGGCTTTCATTCACATTGTAAGCAAATATCATAAACAAATTCTCTAATAAATTATGTATCTTGTGTCCTGTAACTAATTATCTCTTATCTGGTATCATGCTCGAGAATTCTTTAGATCATGTCATCAATACGTGATTATGGAGATCCCTTTGTTTATCTTGATGTCTGTAGTTATTGTCTTGTAGTTCTCATTAAAGCAGCTGCTTGTGAAGTATGCGTGTTTGGCTTTTCATTGACATAGTGAGCAACTATCACTGAAACGAAGTGTTCTCTTTCTGTTATATGCTTATATATGTCCTGTAACTTGTTATCTCTTCTCTGGTCATATGTAGAGTAATCTCCGTATTGTAGTCTTGATCCATCTTGGAGAAAGATAAACTTCGTCCTGACCATATGTAGCTTCTACACATAGCATCTATCAGATTTAATACATTCATAGGTATAATTAACAACTGAGCCCAATAGGCTTGAATACCTAAAATGACAGATTTAACTAACTGAATTCGACCAGCATAAGACATCTTCTTGGCAGTCCAAGATGAAATCTTTCCTGTGATTCTATCAATTAAGGGTTGCCATTGGATCAATGTAATCTTCTTGGAAGATAGAGGAATACCTAAATATTTAAAAGGTAATTCTCCTTGCACAAAGCCAAGATAGTTCAATATTTGCTGCTGAAGTATTGGTATAAAGTGGATATAGAAGTAAGATCACCCCCGGAAAAAAGAAGGTCATCAGCAAAACTGAGATGAGTTATGCCCAATTTCTTACACCTAGGATGATATTGATACAGCCTGTCCTTGCCCATTTCACAGAATGATCTGCTTAAGTACTCCATGACAATAGCAAACAAGAAAGGAGATATGAGATCTCCTTGTCTAAGCCCCTTAGCAGCTTCAAAAGGTTTAGTAGTTTCTCCATTAACTAGCACTGTGTAACTGACTGACTTGATACACTCCATGATCCATTTTATAAATTTGTCAGGAAATCCAATCTCCTCCATCACCTGTTGTAGAAATATCCATTCCACTGAATCATATGCCTTTTGGAGATCTATCTTAATCATACATCTAGGGGATATTTGACTTCTAGTATAGGACTTTACTAGCTCATGAGCCAATATCACATTATCTGCAATTCTCCTACGAGGAATAAATCCAGCTTGGGATTCAGAGTTTATATATGCCATGACCTTTTGAAGTCCAGCAACTAGAACCTTTTATACCAAGACATATTATGCTTTTTTTATAATTACCAAAATCAAATTTAAAAACTATATCGTTATTTATGTGGCTATAATAAACAAACAAGCCGAAAAAAGCTTATTTTGTTATGTTTTGATAAATCTTACTGGTAAATTTACGTGACATATGCCATTTAAATCACAAAATTGCATCGGTTGTACCCTACGGGACAGATCTTTATGTCATTGTTTTTTTTACTTAAAAATAGGCTTCTTTTTTTCCAAGAATACCATAGTTTTCGATATTGGAAGCTTCAAGTTTTTATTTAAGGGTAGAAACTAATAGTTAATGGGTGATTTTTGTTAAAATTATTTGAATGTTGATAATTTATGTTTACATTTTTAGTCCAAACACTAATTTAGCGAGTTATTTTAAAAATCTCAACACTTCATATTTAGTTCTTAGAAAGTGGTGAAGACGACAAAGTGGGTTTTACTGATTTGGTGTCATATGGCTAAATTGGTGACTAGAGATTGTTTATATTCGTAATTGCAGGTTTTGTTTCAAATTTGAGATCATTTGGAGCAAATTTAGAGTGGTTTGATCGAAATTAAAATTGTAGTTTCGAAAAATACTTTTGATGATAGGCTATAATTACGTATTTTAGTCACTTATTACACTCTAGTTTACTGCACTTTAATTGAGTTTGAGCTTTAATCGCTAGTGTTTTGCACTAACTGTGTGTTTTATGCCTTGTAGGAGTTATTCCGAGCTATATAGATGTTATGGAATGAATTTAAGTGATTTGGAGCTTTGAAGTCTGAGTAAAAGCTCAAGGAATTAAGCCGGGATCGTGTTCGGGGGTCAAATTTGATAGTTGAGAACAAACGAAAACTTGAGGAGATATATTATGCACTGTCTAGTAAACTAGACGTAACTTATTTCTCCGAACTCTATTTTGGCTATATAATATACGGTTGGAAAGTTAACTCAAAGGGATACAACTTTCATGTTTTGTGTTTTTCCAAATTCTAAACGGATCAGGGTACAAAATGCGATCGAAACTGCGAATGCGGACCTGACGCGGATTGGGGCAGAATAAAACCCCACTAGCGCGACCTCTAGCGCGGCCACGGTAGTGGCGACTTGGAAACTTGTCCTTTTTCGCGTAGGAGAAAGTATAATTATTTGGGCCCGACCCTACTTAGTATATATACATGGGAGAACGTTACTTTTGAGAGATGAGACATATTTTGGACACAAATTCGACCTAAAGAGGCAAGGAGGGCATCAACCCATATCTCCTTCTCTTGTGTCTTTTTATCATTGTTCATGAATTCTTTTGTAGTTTGTATTATTATTATGAGTAGCTAGCTTTTCTAATCTAAGGTTTTAGTGAAACCTGTTGGGGATGAACTCGTTGGCATGTTAATATAGTTTTGAGTTGATTATTTATCTCTATTTGTTCAACTACATTTTGATTGTAGTTAGTTGAAGGGCCCTCAACTAGCAGTTCTTATTTATTATGTATCTGCTTGAGAGAGAGTGCATATTTAGGTAGTTGTTGAACAACATCACTCCCGGAGTATAGACGAGAGTTATAACCGAGGGTTTAGAGGTTGGGTTAGAGATAATATACCTCGGGTGCAATCTAAAGTGAGTTGTAACGTAAATATAGCTAGCGTAGCTCGAGAGAGTGCGACTAGTAAATTATCATAAATGCTCGAGAGATATTTACGATAGCTGGAGAGTTCATGATTGATAGAGACAACCAAGTCAAAGCTATAGGAACATACAACTAGGGAAAGTACCAATGGTGGAAACCATTGCCTTAGACCTTTATTCCAATTGTTTACAATTGCTGTTAGTTAATCTTAGTTTAGCAATTTCATTGATCTTAGTGGTAATTACAACATCGATTATTATTCATAAAGTTTGAGGAAGTTGATTAAGTGAGAGTTTAGTATTTTAACGGCTTTCTTGATACGTTAATTCCCTGTGGGATCGACTCTAGGCTTAATACCCCGGATTATATTTTCAACGCCCGCTTAGTCTTTTATTAGACACAGTTGAGCGTGATCAAATTTTGACGCCGTTGCCGGGGAATTAACGGTATTATCAAGTGTAGTTGAAGGGAAATTCTTAAGTATAGTCGATTTTCTTTTATTTGATTATTTTTTTAATTATTTTTGATCTGAGAAACATGGCATCATGGAATTATGAGAATTTGAATGTTGGTAATTCTACTTTTGATCCTCGTTATGCATATTGTGGAGGAAACCACCCAGGACAAAATTATCAAAATATTCCGGAGAGCGAGTTATGTGCACCAACTCAATCTTATGTGGGGAATGTGTGTGATATGTGTGGTGGTCAAGAGGGTCACTTTCTTGGGTGTGCTTATATTTCTTATCTTCCCCCAACCCCTTACTTTGATGGTTCTTCTTTTTCTTCTGAAGTTAATACGAACAAAGAACCCAGGTATAAGGACCTGAAAAAGATCGAGGATACGATGAAGTGCCTTGTGGAACAAAATGATGAGATACTACAGCGGGTACAAAGGCAAGATGCAATTATTCGCAACTTGGAGGCTCAAGCGAGTCAACTAGTTGAAGCTTTTAATGCTCAATATGCCAATATTATGGATAGTAGCCAGGAGCAGTATGCATTAGAGATGGAAATTGAAGTGCCAATTGAGGGGTCCAAAGTAGAACCCCAACACTCTAACCAGCTAGAATTTGAGGATGCCGATGTTGAAGAAGTAATACAAGAGTCAACCAGGGACATTGAGGATACGAATTTAGTCGACTCTAGTGTGATTGGTGTTGAGGATGCTGAAAGTCCTGAAGTTCATGTGTTTGAGCGCATTGGTCCTCACTCCAAATATTTTTCCACATTGTGCTTGGATGATGATATGAAAATAGAGTTATCCGAGCCGATTGAGGAGTCAAGGAATAAGGAACAAGATGCCTACATTCTGAAATTTTTCTTGCCAGAAAGACATGACTATATACCTCATCTAAAGGCCAAGGAGTGTAAAATAGTACAATGGTTGCTCGGGCCAATTAGATTTGTACCACCACCCTTGGAGCATAACCGAAAGCTTGAAGCCAAATTGGGGGTCCAATTCATAAGTTCAAAGTGGAGGCAAAAAAGTGATTCGCATCGTGCCGCGACGTTAAATCAAGCGCTTGTTGGGAGGCAACCCAACATTATTTTTTTATTTAATTTTTATTTTATTTTATTTTATTTATTTATTTTATTATTATTGTATTTTTCTTGTAGTGTCGATTTTTGATTTTTTTTAGGAGCATGGAATGCAAAGCCATTGGAAGGATGCTATAGCAAACCAAATGATTGGAACTAAGTGTGAGGTACCCGCACGAAGGACCAGGCCTGGGAGAAGTCTGAGTACCCCATGAGATGCTAGTGCTTCGGTCTTTGGCCTACCACTGAGTTTCTTTTCCCCTCTTGTATAAATGAGTGTGCATTGGGGACAATGCACTATTTTAAGTGTGGGGTGAGGAGATTGTCTGGGTGATTCTCTATGCTATTTTAGTTGTGTTTGTTTAATTGAATAATTTTTTTTTTAAAAAGAAAAAAATTGGACTTTTCCCGACGATGGATCTATTAGACAATTTTCTTGAGGGATTTAAGTCTAAAAAAAATGATTTTCTTTTGTTAGGTAGTGTAGCAATTCCCCCTTGGTTTTTCTTTGTGCCGCGGTTCTTTTCCAAGGGTTTTGTTTGAACCGGGTGTAGTTAGTTTTTTTTAGGAAGAGGAGCCATTGTTTTGTGTTTTGAATTGAAGTAATATCTCTTGACTTTGTTATACCTTGAGAATAGCAAGTACTTTGGTTGTGACACTTAGACTCATTTTTTGACTCTTGTATAAGTACCTTAAATTGTATGATTTTAAATTTGCTTAATTGCTTTGACTAGAGTGTCTTGATGAACCCAATCCTGAGTGAGTTATGTGCCATGTGTGTGTGAGGTTTGTGTGTTATTCTGTGCATTGCATTTGATGTCTAGAACTTGCCCCGTGTGTTTGCAAAGCGAAATAGTAGTTTTGTTCAGTCTTGGAAGTGATATAGGCGTTTCTTTGTTGAGCCAGCTATGTATATTTTACCCGCCTAATTGTTATGTGTCGTAGTTAACCTCTTTGAGCCTGTAATCTTGTTTCTTTGGCAACCACATTAAAAGCCTTACCCATTTGTTTGAATTAACTATCTATTCGAACCTTTTAACCTCTCATGAGCACTTGAATTGTTATGAACTGTGTAAAAGTTAAAGTGTAGGGTGGTTGGCTTGAATTTTGAGTGGAACTAATGAAATAAGGAGAAAGGTGCACTGTTTTGAAAAAGTAAGAGTCACTTGAAAAAAAAAAGGAAAAAAGTAGTTGTATTTTTGTGGAAAAAAAAAAATTCCTTGGCAAGTGGTGACTCTTGATGTAATTGTGCTTAAAGAAGTATGGGGTAATGACATTGATGTAAAAGAGGAGTTTGGTTTGACATAAGTATGGAGTTTGAATGTTAAAGTATATGTATTAAAGTGCTTAGGGAGGTGTAGTCACTCTTATATCTAAATATATCCTACCCGTCCCGAAACCTACATTACAACCAAATAAAGTCCTACTTGATCCTAGACTGAATGAGCTCGATTAGTAGGATAGTACACTACGGGCAAGCCTATGGTGCATATTTTGTGGCACATGAATGTTATTTCTGAGAGTGAGTGAATTCTTTCTATCTTAACTTCCTATGTGTTCTTAAATTTTATTATGTGGAACTATTCTCTTTTGTTGTGTGAGGGCACTTGATTCATGAAGGAAAGATAATGTCAGTGACCTCTATGTTAGAGTAAGTGGGTGAGCTGTGAATAATGCGTGGTACTTGTGAGTCAAATCTTGAGGTGGAGATGTTACGCTTTAGTGCTTGGTCTATTTTAAATATTCTTGATATGATGAGTAAGGAGAATTGCTTAAAAAGGTCGTGTCTATATAATGTGTAGTTTGATTGCTCGAGTACGAGCCTCGAGCAATGGTTTAAGTGTGGGGTGTTGATGATATACTATAATTACGTATTTTAATCGTTTATTACACTCTAGTTTACTGCACTTTAATTGAGTTTGAGCTTTAATCGCTAGTGTTTTGCACTAACTGTGTGTTTTATGCCTTGTAGGAGTTATTCCGAGCTATATAGATGTTATTGAATGAACTTAAGTGATTTTTAGCTTTGAAGTCTGAGTAAAATCTCAAGGAATTAAGCCGGGATCGTGTTCGGGAATCAAATTTGATAGTTGAGAACAAACGAAGACTCGAGGAGACATATTGTGCACTGTCTAGTAAAATTGACATAACTATTTTCTCCGAACTCCATTTTGTCTATATAATATTCAGTTGGAAAGATAACTCATAGGGATACAACTTTCATGTTTTACATTTTTCCAAATTCTAAACGTATCATGGTCAAAAACGCGATCGAAAGTGCTAATGCGGACCTGACGCGGACTGGGGCAGAATAAAACCTCACTAGCGCGAGATTAGCGCAGCCGCGCTAGTGACAGCCTGGAAACTTGTCCTTTTTCGCGTAGGAGAAAGTATAATTATTTGGGTCCGACCCTACTTAGTATATATACATGGGAGAACGTTATTTTTGAGAGATGGACATATTTTGGACACAAATTCGGCCTAAAGAGGCAAGGAGGGCATCAACCCATATCTCCTTCTCTTGTGTTTTTTTTATCATCATTGTTCATGAATTCTTTTGTAATTTTTATCATTATTATGAGTAGCTAGCTTTTCTAATCTAAGGTTTTGGTGAAACCTGTTGGGGATGAACTCGTTGGCATGTTAATATAGTTTTGAGTTGGTTATTTATCTCTATTTGTTCAACTACGTTTTGATTGTATTTAGTTGAAGGGCCCTCAACTAGCGGTTCCTATTTATTATGTATCTGCTTGAGAGAGAGTGCATATTTAGGTAGTTGTTGAACAACATTACTTCCGGAGTATAGACGAGAGTTATAACCGAGGGTTTAGATGTTGGGTTAGAGATAATATACCTCGGGTGCAATCTAAAGTGAGATGTAACGTAAATATAGCTAGCGTAGCTCGAGAGAGTGCGACTAGTAAATTATCATAAATGCTCGAGAGAGATTTACGATAGCTGGAGAGTTCATGATTGATAGAGACAACCAAGTCAAAGCTATAGGAACATACAACTAGGGAAAGTACCAATGGTGGAAACCATTGCCTTAGACCTTTATTCCAATTGTTTACAACTGCTGTTAGTTAATCTTTGTTTAGAAATTTCATTGATCTTAGTGGTAATTACAACATCGATTATTATTCATAAAATTTGAGGAAGTTGATTAAGTGAGAATTTAGTATTTTAACGGCTTTCTTGATACGTTAATTCCCTGTGGGATCGACTCTAGGCTTAATACCCCAGATTATATTTGCAACGCCCGCTTAGTCTTTTATTAGACACAGTTAATCGAGAGTCCCTTGGAAAGTAGAAGTAAGTTCTCTCTTTATTTCAAAACCTTTGGTTCTATTAGCACTCCCATATCTATTATTCAATTGCATCAAGATACTTTCAGCAATCTCGGGATACTGCTCTCAGTTATATCCGGTGATAATGAGCTAGTTAACCATGTTATTACACCTACCTCACTGCCTATATTGAGGAGAATTCTTGGCAGGTTTAGCACAAGACCCATCAATAAACCCTATCTTAGTTCTTGCAGAAAACGACATGATCATACTATGCCTCCATCTTCCAAATCCAGTCCCCGAGAATGGAAAAGGAACAAGGGAAATGATAAGGACTTCAGAAGGAAGAAGAAACAACGACTAGAAGGCTCAGAAGTTTACGTAGAAGACAAAGATGTTTCAGGAACATAATTAACAATGGTAGCAAGTGAATTGATCAAAAAAATGAAAAGAGTCTACCATGAATAGTACAAAACCATACACAACTACGCATGCAACAAGTTAGACAGAGAATAAATATACCACACTTCTTTGCAAACTGAAGAAGCAAAGGCATTGATAAGAAAAATGCAACAGAAATCGACTTTAGGTCCAGTGAAATTGAGACGGCGAAACTTAGTGAAACCAAAGCTTTATCCTTGAAAACAGAACGCGGACATCAGAGGAGAACACAACCACACAAAACTTCTAAAATTTTAACGAAAATAAAAGAAATCATGAATTTCTGGCAGAATCAGAAACCTCTGACGAAGACGAAAAACTCAACGAATAGGTAACATCACTAGATAGAGAATGATGAGAATCATCAGATTCACTACTTTGATACCATGTTAGCATACGAAATGTAAAGAGAAATTGACAAATTATATCTAGGGCTTGAAGGTATAGAGAAAGCTAGAGAGAAGATATTTTGTATTTTGTAATCAAGCAAATGCCAAAGTCTCTAGAATATTCTGTCTCTATCCCTATATATACATTGGGCTTCTTTTTCCAAATCAGACAACTAAGCTATTCATAAATAAACTGGGCTAGATCCAAATACAAAATACTAACATCAACAGCCCAGCATCACATATTCTTTCATGTAATCCCAATTACACATAGTTAAGTAGTTTGTGATTTGAAAATTGAAAGATCTAATCAGTTCACATGATCAAGGGTTGAAAATTATTCAATATTTCTCTGGAACAAGTGTATTGACAATCAATATAATGAGAAAAACAAGTAAGCCTTTTTGAGAGTTCTAATTGATCGATCATTTATTATTCTTAAAGTTTACGAGTTTATGTTATCGCTGCAAAATCTTGCACGTGGCCAGATGTGATGTGATGTTTCTATTATTATATTCTTAAAAGTTTATCACTATATGTTGCTAGGCGGATAGAGCTAACTCGTATCTCTATTAGGAAGTGCCCATCATTCTATGCATCAAACAATGATAGAAACAAACTCGTATCTCTATTGGTCCAGTTGCATCTCCAATTTAGATAAATGGTGATAGTAAGCTTTCGACTTTCGTCTTTCCAACAAAGTAACAAGTCTAGAGTAGGCTTGAGCCTAAACTTGGAGGCCAAACCACAATTGCCCATGATTATAGAAAGTCTACTCCAAAGAAGGAAGTCAAGAAAACAAAATGGAAGGCTACTAATGAAGAAGAGATCGAGATCCTGTCCAAGATCCAGAAGGATGGATTCAGGAAGGAGATCCTGTTGATGATTCAGAAGCAAGGATTAAGGAATCAATCTTGCCTATGATTACGAGCATCAAGGAGAATTAATATTTGATTGTAGTTGTTTACGAAAAGCATAACAATCAATCTGTGCGGAAGATTGCAGAGAATAATCAATCATAACCTTCAAGGAAGTAACAGCCGTCACGCCACTCTTCAAGGACCAAGTATAGAAAGTTCCTCTCGTATTCTTGGAAGGAATAAATTCAAGATTTGGTTATAAGGATCAACTCCCTTGGGTTGCTCGTCATATAGGGATCTATCATACCAAGAATATTCGCCTTCAAATCACATAAATACAATAAGAGAAGGATATACTTTGATAAATACAATAAGCATTTTCACAGTTGATGTAGGTCGTTCAATCGTCGGAGAAAGTGTCTTCCAATCAACATCATGAGAAAACCAAGTAAGTCTTTTTGGAATTCTACTCTCTCATGTGATTTATCATTTTGTGGCTTTATGTTATCGCTGCAAAATCTTGCATCGACTTGGCCAGATGTGATGATATGATGTTTCCTTGACTAGACAACTTTTTGACGACGCAGTGTGTAAAAAACTTCAGATGGAGCTCAGGCCAAGGCAAGCGAATAATGAAAAAACCTTGACTGGGGCAACATTTCAAGGAAAAATTCTAAGCTAGGGAAATATAGGGGATGGATGATACTTCTTCGTATATTTAGTAATTTCCGATTATTCTATTTATGTATACAAGTTAAGCCTCAGAGGTGAATTATTGGTAATTACCTGCTGTGTGTTAATAGTACTATCTCCTCAATCTCGTTGACTGAACTATTAGATATTTCTATCTTTCACCCACCACTCACCAAGTCCCCTCGTCAAAATATTTCCCAGCTCTACGCCTAAACAGCTCGCTTTGTGTGTTTGTGGTCTGTTCTTGATAAATGTTCCTTACTTTACATTACATGCCTACTTCCTGTAAATAAAACAAATAAACCAATAGTGGAAATATAGGTGGTGGTGGGGAAAGAAATAGAAGGGGGAAGGTTAACAACATAGTTTTGCATATGGGAAGGAAGTTGATGGGATTTGGTGCTTTTCCTAAGCTCAGAAGGAAGGGTTAACACATTATCAGTTGAGGAAGAAGAAGGCATAGTTTCAACAGAGGGGGTTATAGAGTCATCAGAAGGTGATGAGGTAGCAAAAGTACATACAGAAATAGTGGGAGAATTATCATAGGACAAAGGAAAAGAAGGATAATGAGAAGTAGTAGGAGCATGAGAGGAAATCTTATATATAAGGAGACACAGATTCATAAAACACATCTCTTGAAAACAAAACAGACTTAGTTTGTAAATTGTATAACTTGTACCCTTTCTTGGAAAAAAGGATACCCAATAAACACACAAGGAAAAGCTCTAATGTGAAACTTATCCGCGTGACACTTGAGGACTGTAGCATAACAGAGACAACCAAAAGGCCTTAAATCAGAATAAGAAGGAGGATGGTCATATAATTCAAAATGGGTTATTTTGGATAAAACTGAAGAAGGAAACCTATTAATAAGGTAAGTTGTTGTCATACACAATCTCCCCAAAATTTTATAGGAAGACTGGATTGAAACAACAAAGCTCTTGAATTTTCAAGTAGGTGTCTATGTTTTCTCTCAATCTCACCATTCTGTTGTGGTGTGTGTGGACAAGTGGTTTGATGGATTATCCCATTATCAGGAAAAAAAAAAGGGTGGGTGAGGTAGAAGATCCAAGCTGTAAAGCATTATAACTTCTAATCTTTTGGACAGAAAGTTGATATTGGGTTTTCACCATAGTTATAAATTCTTTAATCAAAGAAAATGCATAGCTTTTAGAGTGCAATACATGTTGCTCTGCTATAGTCACAACTATGGTAATAAAGTTCTTAGCTCTAGAATATGTTTGAGTATGGTAAGGTCCCAAAGTATCAACATGATGAAACAAAGAAGTAGACTCAGAAGAGCTATCTGGGAAGGTAACCTAGGTTGACTGGTCAAGGGACAAATACGACATGTAAAAGATTGTTTAGCTGACAGGTCATTAGAAATACAAGGTATATTTTTTATTTGTGCAAAAGGAACATGTCCTAATCTATGGTGCCAAAGAACTTCATTTTTATTCACAACTTTCTGAACATTACAATATGATAAAGGAGCATTAGAATTTTAATTCACAACTGGCTGATTGCATGCAATGAAAAATCAGCACTTTGTACCATATTATTAAAATCAGAAAGAGAATGATCATAGACAACAGAATTAGAGAGTTCAGAAGGAGCAAAATAACTGAGGTAGAGCTTGTATAGTCCTTGGTCCATTCTACCAAGCTCCAGAAGCTTCTTCATAGAATGGGCATGTAGAAGGATACGTGAAAAGGAAGTGAATAGCACATTACAATTGAACTGCATAATCAATTTGCTCAGATAAATCAAATTATAATGGAAAATAGGAATGTATGACATGAAGGGTAATGCAGGTAACTTTAACCTTGTAACCATTAGGCATAGAAACTAGATAGGGGGCAGGGAATAGGTGTGATGTTAAAGAGAAGATTCTTGTTAGAAGTAATATGCCCAGTTGCCCCAGAATCCATTATCCAAACACTTCTAGCTACACTAGTTAACATGCACACAGTAGAACTACCATCCAAACGCATAGGCGAAGAAGAATTACTACCAGCAAAATTGGCAGAGCCTATGAGAATTGGCTGAGAACTAGATTCACCTAGTGTAGAATGTTGGAGCAGGTTCATCAACTGAGAATACTGCTCCTTGGTCAGTCTAGGAACCAAAGAGTCTTGCCTAGGTGAATAATATGATGAAGGAGGTTAAGAGATCCAGGAGACTACCCCTCAAAATTCGTAGCAGTACCAAATCTTTTAGACCGACCCTTTGCAAATTTGAAATTTGGAGGAAATCCATGTAATTTTAACATTTTTTAATCGTGTGACCAGGTTTTTTTTACAATTTTTTCAAGGCAGAGAAACTTGGTTTGATCAAAGTTCACCTTCTAGCCATTTTGATCAAATTTGACTCTTTGCGTATATTGCTTTTGAGGTGGAAATTGAGAAGAAACCTTGTTATATTTTGCATTAAAAAAAGCTGATTCTGAGTTGAACTGAGTGTTGGGGATAACCTGTCTATATTTTTCATCTTGCAACAGGATGTTATAGACAATATCAAGGGATGGAACTGGCTGCATCATCAAAATGTTGCTTCTAACCCCTATGCAAACCTCATTGAGCCCCATGAAGAATTGATCGACCTTATCCTCTCCCTTCTCCTTTTGGAGACCCACCTTAGCAGCACAAACACAAGAATTTTCGTGACTGCTGCACATAATCCCCTATTCATCCCATAATTTTTAAGTTTGTTGAAATATGAAGCAATATCGAGAGTCCCTTGGAAATTAGAAGTAAGTTCTCCCTTTATTTCAAAACCTTTGGTTCTATTAACACTCCCATATCTATTATTCAATTGCATCAAGATACTTTTAGCAATATGGGGATACTGCACACTCTCTGTTATATCCGGTGATAACGAGCTAGTTAACCATGTTATTACACCTATCTCACTGCCTATATTGAGGAGAATTCTTGGCAGGTTTAGCACAAGACCCATCAATAAACCCTATCTTATTTCTTGCAGAAAATGAAATGATCATACTGTGTCTCCATCTTCCAAATCCAGTCCCCAAGAATGGAAAAGGAACAAGATAAATGCTAAGGACTTCAGGAGGAAGAAGAAACAACGATTAGAAGTCTCAGAAGTATACGTAAAAGACAAAGATGTTTCAGGAACATAATTAACAATGGTAGCAAGTGAATTGATCAAAAAAATAGAAGAGTCTACACCATGAATAGTACAACAACATACACAACTACGCATGCAACAAGTTAGACAGAGAATAAATATACCAGACTTCTTCGCAAACTGAAGAAGCAAAGGCATTGATAAGAAAAATGCGGCAGAAATTGACTTTAGGTCCAGTGAAATTGAGACAGCAAAACTGAGTGAACACCAAAGCGTTATCCTTGAAAACAGAACTCGGGCATCATAGGATAACACAACCACACAAAACTTCTAAAATTCTGACGAAAATAAAAGAAATCATGAATTTCTGGCAAAATCAGAAACCTCTGACAAAGACGAAAAACTCAACAAATGGGTAACATCACTAGATAGAGAATGATAAGAATCTTCAGATTCTCTACTCTGACACCATGTTAGCATAAAGAGAAATTGACAAATTATATCTAGGGCTTGAAGGTATAGAGAAAGCTAGAGAGAAGATATTTCGTATTTTGTAATCGAACAAATGCCAAAGTCTCTAGAATATTCTGTCTCTATCCCTATATATACATTGGGATTCTTTTCCCAAATCAGACAACTAAGCTATTCATAAATAAACTGGGCTAGACCCAAATACAAAATACTAACATCATCAGCCCATCATCACATATTCCTTCATGTAATCCCAACTACACAGAGTTAAGTAGTTTGTGATTTGAAAATTGAAAGATATAATCATTTCACATAATCAAGGGTTGAAAATTATTCAATATTTCTCCAGAACAAGTGTCTTGACAATGAACATAATGAGAAAACCAAGTAAGCCTTTTTGAGAGTTCTAATTGATCGATCATTTATTATTCTTAAAGTTTTTGACTTTATGTTATCGCTGCAAAATCTTGCACGTGGCCAGATGTGATGTGATGTTTCTATTATTATATTCTTAAAATTTTATGACTATATGTTGCTAGGCGGATAGAGCTAACTCGTATCTCTATTAGGAAGTTCCCATCATTCTATGCATCAAACAATGATAGAAACAAACAACTAAATATTTTACGTTTAAAGTTGAAGCGCTAATGTCGTTAATCGTATGTATAAATTCGAATAGGCTTTACGGTTAAGCAAAGGGTAAATGCTTCTTTATCTTCTAAAATTATTGAGTTATAGGCCTAGGATTTTACATGTGAGAGTGATGGTAGTGACATTGTTTTGTCCTTGGTCACCTTAAGAACAAGAAAGAACGAAAATATTGTTAAAAGCCTTTTGACTTTAGGATTTTTCTGGTATAAAGAAAGTCTTGGCCTTTGAAGTATTGGCTGATCTATCAATATCGAATGACTTGGAGTTGAGAGGTTGAAGTGTTAGTTGATTTGTTAATCTGGTATTATCTTAGACATGCAAGATATGTTGGTCCAGTTGCATCTCCAATTTAGATAAATGGTGATAGTAAGCTTTCGACTTTCGTCTTTCCAACAAAGTAACAAGTCCAGAGTATGCAATAGCCCATGATTATAGGAAGTCTAATCCAAAGAAGGAAGTCAAGAAAACAAAATGGAAGGCTATCAATGAAGAAGAGATCGAGATCCTGTCCAAGATCCAGAAGGATGGATTCAGGAAGGAGATCCTGTTGACGATCCAGAAGCAAGGATTAAGGAATCAATCTTGCCCATAATTACGAGCATCAAGGAGAACAAATATTTAATTGTAGTTGTTTACGAAAAGCATAACAATCAATCTGTGCGGAAGATTGCAGAGAATAATCAATCATAACCTTCAAGGAAGTAACAACCATCATGCCACTCTTCAAGGACCAAGTATAGAAAGTTCCTCCCGTATTCTTGGAAGGAATAAATTCAAGATTTGGTTATAAGGATCAACTCCCTTGGGTTGCTCGTCATCTAGGGATCTGTCATACCAAGAAGATTCGCCTTCAAATCACATAAATACAATAAGAGAAGGATATACTTTGATAAGACTATTACTAATCTCTTTGGTCTACTCCAAACAAGCATTGTAATATATTCTAGATTTATTATGTAACTAGCGAGAGAATAAAGAGAGAAAAGAATCAATGGTGAAGCATTGTTTGAAAAGCAAGAAAAGAACCTATATCGTGAAGGATTTGTTGGTGTGTAACAACATCAACATACCCGCAAAAGATTTCAAATACTCAAAAGAGGACTCCCTCGCAACCCAAGGGAGCTAGAGTAGGATTTACCTTGAACCTGAACCTATATAAAATATCTGGTGTCATTTACTTTCTGCAATTTATTTTCTTTACTTACTTCACATCTATCTCGCATCAACGATTCAGTTGACTAACAAGAAAATTAGCCAATTAACTCGTGAAAGAAAAGAAAGAGTTACAATTCATCTCCCTTCATGTACTTTAAGGATGAAATTTGAGAAAGAGCAATGAAATTTGAGAAAGAGCAAAATTGATTATAATATACGATTGTCAAATTATTTAAAATGCAAATTTAAGTTATAAAAATAAGCTAGTAAAAGAAAAATATATTCTAAATAAATTATCATGAGATATATTTTATTAGCTCACTATATTTTTCCTTTATAATAGGATGAAATTTCATCACTTTCAAGAACTTAAACTGTTCTTTTAATTTTATTTATAATTCAAAAATATTATTTTATGTGATTTTCTTAAAATTATTACTACTTATTAGAAGGGGGAATAGCACACAGGAGGTCAACATGCCTGCTTGGCATAGCTGAGGATATTTCAGTAATTTCATAAAAACTGAGCAACACGATTGGCCGATAGTAAATGTACTGTAGCTACTACATACATTTTTTTATGTCTGGACGAAACTACCCTCATTTATCTCATCAACTATCGGCCCATCCCTTATACCACTTCTTGAAGTTTCATTTTTTCCCCTGTTTCCCTCCTTTATTACGCAATTCCTCGTATGTGTTTTGGTAAGTTTGGCAAAGTTTGAGCACCGTTTATATCCGAAAAGCAATAGATATGGTGTCAGAGAGACATCTGACATATTTTCTCTCTTTCCCACAATCTGTAATCCTATTTTTTTTACGGACTAATGTATTCTTCTTAGTTTTATCTTTCTAAAATATCGGGGATACTGTTGGTTGATTTCCCAATGCACACGCAAGTGTACGTGGTCGACAAGTAATATAGGATTTTAAGTCCAGATATCGTACCCACAGGGACTTGTGATTAACTATCAACTACACTGACTCAAACAAAGATTTAACTTAATTTAATCTAAACTAGTAAATCAAGAGATAAAAGAGATTAAAGAGATTACTAACTTAAAAACTAATTTAATGTAATTTGATATTCTAGAGTTATGGGTTGTTAAACAATCACGTTGAGTTTTCGACCTAAATCTTCTAATCAGGTTTATTGATTGACGAGGTTAATATTGCTCGTAGCCTTCTCCCGAAGTACAACTCGCCTATTCAAG
>ML372945.1:7666-66657 GCA_005239525.1 Nicotiana knightiana | reverse complement strand
ACTCAGCTTAACAAACTAGTCTCTAAGGACTTAGTGGTAGGACTTCCTAACATTAAGTTCAAGGAGGACAAAGTTTGTGAGGCATGTGCCAGGGGGAAGTACGTAAGGTCCTCTTTCAGAAGTAAGAAAATAGTCAGTACCACTAGGACGTTGGAACTAGTTCATATGGATCTATGTGGTCGTATGAGAACTCTGAGTTGAGGTGGTAAGAGATATGTGATGTTGCTGGTTGATGATTATTCAAGGTTCACTTGGACCTTATTCCTGGCATCTAAGGATGAAGCATTTGATATGTTCACCTCATTTGTCAAGAAAACTCAAAATCAATTAGGGGATCAACTAGCATCAATAAGATCTGACCATGGTACTGAATTTGAGAATGCTAAGTTTGCTGAGTTCTGTGATGAACATGGTGTTAATCATAACTTTTCTGCTCCTAGAACCCCACAGCAAAATGGGGTTGTTGAAAGGAAAAACAGAACTCTTGAAGACATGGCAAGAACCATGCTTCTATCTAGCAAACTACCTCACAGCTTCTGGGCTGAAGCAATAAACACTGCTTGTTACATAATCAATAGATGCATGACCAGACCTCTGGTAGAGAAAACTCCCTATGAATTACTTAAAGGGAGAAAGCCCAACATATCCCACTTTAGGGCTTTTGGATGCAAGTGTTTTGTACATAATAATGGCAAAGATTCCCTAGGAAAATTTGACCCCAGAAGTGATGAGGGAGTATTCTTGGGATATTCATCACATAGCAAAGCTTATAAAGTGTATAATAAAAGAACTATGTGTGTAGAAGAAAGTATACATGTTGTCTTTGATGAAACTAACATTCTTGCTGAGAGACAGGAACCTGAAGATGAGGAGCTTGGACTGGTAAGAAGCAGTGATCACATTGAAGCAAGCATGGAAGGTGGAACAGGTGATGGACCAGGTTCAACTACCCCAAGCATCATGACAGGGGGAATTCAACATATGCAACCTGGCCTTGATCCTGCTCCACAGCAACAAGACACCACGGAATCGTCTAGGAATGAACAGCTGGTACTTAAACCACACAGATATCAGAGTTCTCATCCTCTTGAGAACATCATAACAGATTTGGCATCCGGAATCAAAACAAGATCATCCTTGAAAAATCTGTGTGTGTTTGATGCCTTTCTATCCATGATCGAACCAAAGAACATTGGGGAAGCCCTACAAGATGCTGATTGGGTAAATGCCATGCAAGAAGATCTCAATCAGTTTGAAAGAAGTCAAGTATGGCACTTGGTACCCAGGCCACTAGACAGATCAGTGATTGGCACCAAGTGGGTCTTCAGGAACAAGCTCCATGAGGATGGAACTGTTACAATGAATAAGGCAAGACTAGTTATTCAAGGGTATAGTCAAGAAGAAGGAATTGACTATGATGAGACCTTTTACCTTGTGGCAAGAATGGAGGCAATAGACTTCTTATAGCATTTGCTGCACACATGGAATTCACTCTTCATCAGATGGATGTTAAGAGTGCCTTTCTCAATGGCTATCTGAAGGAAGATGTATTTGTCAAGCAGCCTCCAGGTTTTGAAAGCAAGGAGTCACCTGACCACGTATACAAACTCGACAAGGCTCTATATGGTCTCAAACAAGCACCAAGAGCATGGTACGAACGATTATCAAAATTCCTGCTAGAACATGGGTACAAACGAGGCAAAATTGATAGTACCTTGTTCTTAAGGGAAAAGGGTAAGGATCTCCTGGTTGTGCAAATATATGTGGATGATATTATATTTGGGGCGACTTCTGAAAAATTGAGCAAGAAATTTGCTATGCTAATGGGAAGTGAGTTTGATACGAGTATGATGGGTGAGCTAAACTTTTTCTTAGGCTTGCAAATTAAGCAAAACCCAAATGGAACAATGATCCACCAACAAAAGTATGTGAAAGAATTGCTCAAGAAGTTTAAAATGGAAGACTCAAAAGAAATAGACACTCCCATAGCCACAACTACAAAATTGGATGTGGATGAACCTGGTTCATCTGTTGATCAGAAGCTATACAGAGGGATGATTGGGTCTCTATTATATCTCACTGCCAGCAGACCTGATATTGTGTTCAGCATGGGATTATGTGCTAGGTTTCAGGAAAATCCAAAGGAGTCCCACCTCACTGCAGCGAAAAGAATTTTGAGATATCTGAAACGCATGCACCACTGATTTGTGTCTTTG
Source organism: Nicotiana knightiana (assembly GCA_005239525.1). Lineage (NCBI taxonomy): Eukaryota > Viridiplantae > Streptophyta > Magnoliopsida > Solanales > Solanaceae > Nicotiana > Nicotiana knightiana. Next base: position 64,441 of record ML372945.1, on the reverse strand, counting down.
GTATCCTAAAGGTAGTAATTTCTACCTTGTATGATATGCTTATGCTAATTATGCAGGTTTCCTAGTTGACAGGAAAAGTACTTCAGGCATGGCTCACTTTTTGAGCTCCTTCCTTGTCTCTTGGGCCACCATGAAACAAAATTCAGTAGCCTTGTCTACTGCTGAGACTGAATATGTGGATGCAACCTCATGTTGTGCCCAGTTGCTATGGATCAAGCAACAACTCATGGATTTGGTATTGATGTGGGATGCATTCCTATTTTCTGTGATAACACTAGTGCTATTAGTATGACGAAGAACCCGGTTCATCACAAGAGGACTAATCACATAGATGTTAGGCACCATTTCCTAAGGGATAACTATGAAAAGGAAATGATCTTAATCGAATTTTGTGCTACTGATCATCAAATTGCTGATATATTCACTAAAGCACTTAGTAGTGAGCGTTTTGAGAGAAATAGGCTGGAATTAGGGATGATTAAGATCACCTGATTGAAAAAAAAAATGAAAAAATGAAGAAAAAAAAATTGGCTAGAAAATTTTAATTAGGTACTTAATCAGATTAATAATTTCTCAGCATCATGTCTTTATTGCCATACTCTTTTTCCATGTATTAATATGATTCCCTGGATACTAATGATGTTTATCTATCTTTGTAAATTGAGGCAATTTAAAGATTTCTAACAGGATGAACATGTCATCCATGTTGATTCATCTGACTGACGAGGTACGTACTCTTCTTCATATATTAATTCAACTACAGTCATACATGAGCAGGATTATTTCCATAATTGGTTCAAATTCAAATACTTCGTACTTACCCAAATTGAACCAGTTTCAAGAAGTCCAGTCTTCACTTAATTAGCCTAGTTTAAGGGTGAAATTAAATGTCTAATCAATATCAGTCCTTCAGAGATTAGACTCCTACTTGAGTACACGTTCTGCATGTTGAAATCTCCCTAGCCACATCTTATAAAAGGTCATCATTACTCTTCTCTTCATAAAGAAACCGTCGAACTAAATTCAGCTCATTCTACACAAACCAAAATTGATTACTCGCCCTTTCTTCCAAACAATACATAATCATGTCTTCACCACCAACCGCTTCTTCTTCTTCTTCTTCTTCTAATTCATCACCTAATAGTGATTACGATGGAGGAAATTCTGAATATATATCCAATTCTCCATCTGTATACAGTTCTCAATCACCAGAAATTTCATCAACCCCTGAAAATACACCCATTCCTGAACCCACTCCAAACCCTACTCCTGTCCCCAAGAATCGTCATGTCAAAGTTCTTTCCCGGAAATCTGTTGCTTCTGGGACTAGGGCAAAATTCTTGGAGGATCTTATTAAAGTGGAAAAAGGTGCTAAGTCAGATTCGTCCAGTGAATCTTTTAAATTAGCCAACAAGGAAGACGCACTTAGTTCAACCAGTTCTGAGAAAGGTAATCCTGAAATCAATTCTGAATTTGCTTCTGCTGATAAAAGGTTCGTGTTGGTTGGGTCTGTTATTGATGTTGAAGTGCCTAAAAGGCAGAGGGGTGGTATAAAAGAAAGAATTCTTGAGAGAGAGGGAAAAGAAGTTGAGAGGGGATCTGGGGAGGATGGTACCACGCTGGTTATCTGTGGTCCCATTCCTGAAACTGTTGGAGAAAACGTCACAGAGTTAGGGGAAACATAGTTGAGGAGGCTATAGCAGGTCTTGCAAGTCTGAAGAAAGGAACAGATGAACCTGTTTCATCTGGGGAAGAAACATTGGCGGAAAAGCTGAAGAAACTGGGGAAGTCCTGTAACCCCAAGAAAAGGAGGACTCAGAAGTCCAAGAAGGCAACTCACCCAGTTCCTTCAAAGAAAAGAAAAGTTTCTGAAGCTGCTGATGTTCCTGCTCCAAAAGTAAGAGCTACTCGTAGCACTGTGAGAGATGAAGAAGAGAAATTGGAAAAGGCTCTAAAAGAGAGCAAGAAGAAGAGGGCAGCAAAGGGAAAACCGAAAGTTGGAGAGCCTGTTGAGGCTATTGAGATTGAAGAGAAGACGTTGGACCTGGTCCAACAGGAGGAGCAGCCTGCTCCAGGTGTGGCTGAGACACCAAAACCCACAAAGGCTAAGGCTTCTTCAAAGAAGTCAGCTAGAATGTCTGTCACCAACAAGATCTGTTAATAGGACTAGCGCCAAGCCAAAGAAAGTGAAAATTGTTGAGAAAGAGGATGATGATGCAAACTGGAGTGGAGAGGAGGAGAAGGAAATAGGAGAGGTGACTGACAGAGTTTCCATGTTTGGAAAGAGAACAATACTGAAGGATCTAGACGAACTTGGAATGCAATATCTGCTGGAAACTCTGGAGGTGCAGGGCTGGAAGGACATGGTCCTTCGCATGGAAGGTAGGCTGGTAAGGGCTCAATTGGTAGAATTCATGGGAAATGCCATTGTCAAGGAAGGTAGGGTCACCTCCATGGTCAAAGGAATTGAAGTTTCCTTTGATGCTAAAGAACTGGGTGTTATTCTGAACATAGCAGCTGAGGGCTATGAGAACTACACAAGGCAAAGATGGCCTTGTCAAGATGAGATGGCCTCAACAATCAACATCACCAGATTCTTCAGTGATAATGAGAAGGAGATTGAACCCAAGCCGGTCTACAAGAGTGAAATGAAGCAAGAGCACAAGTTATTCTTCGAGTTCGTCATCAAGTTCCTACTGCCCAGACAAGAAAGAAGGAACATTGCAAATTATATGGATCTGACCTTGATGGAGTGCTTGTACAGGGGAAAGCAAATCAGTTGGCCAGCTTTCATCATCCAACTCTTGGACAGAGTTGTGAATGGAACCAACGCACACACAATTTCCTATGGCTTCATTCTGACAGCAGTGCTTGCACATTTTGGGGTTCTAGTGAAGAAGGCTGACATAGCTACTGCCAAAGACTATTTTGGGAAGGAAACTTTGCTGACATGTGACTACAATGTCAATGTTCCTGTGGATGAACCTGGTTCATCTAGGAAGCAACCAGTCAATAGCAAGGTTAGAAATCTCGTGTAGGAAAGCGAGATCACGGATATGGAGATCCTTCGTTTGAAGTCTCGTGTGATTGAGGTTGAAGCTGAGCGAGATGCTCTCAGGGCTGATTTAGCAAAAGAGAAGGAAAATAATGAGGGTGTTCTTAATTAGATGATTTCTCTTCTACAAACCAAAACCACAACCTCCTCTGCACCTTCCAATCCTTAGGTTGTCCAGAGCTTCAAAAACCCCTCTTTAGACCAGTTGTTCCGTTTCTTTTAGTTTTACTCTATTTTTTGCTCATGGTTGGTTTGTTTTTTTTCTATATGGTGGTCGATAATCTTTACTAGTCAATGAATTTTGCTTCTAGTTATTGACTTGTCTCAGTTTCTTATTTAGCTTACATTTATTGGCTTCTTGTGTTGATTAATCATGCTTTGCATCTGCAGTTGCCTCAATGGCCATGAGTAATAATTAATAAATCTGGTAAGTGTATCATTTTGCAAACTTTTTGATGATGCCAAAAGGGGGAAGATATGTGCTGAACAAACAAAAATTTCAAAGTGATATTTATAACCTAATGAACCTGGTTTCTATATGATTAATGCTTAAAACCATACAAAGTGTTTGAAGTGTATAAAGGATTAAGCACAGAGTTTGTCATCATCAAAAAGGGGGAATTTGTTGACCCATGTCACTGCATAGTTTTGAAGATTGACAAATGGCTGACCAGTTAAACCAGGTCCATCAGAGCACACATCTTGAATTGAATAGTTGGCACATAAACCGTATATGCATAGGAGATATTTGTGAATGTGAAATATCAATGAACCAAGAGATTGTCTCCTAATTTGAAAAGGTTACAAACTGATGAGAAGATTGAAGTCGAATTCAGCAAGGAAAGTAACAAAAGAAAGGAAGTTGAGTTTGATATGAATTTGTTCACCCAGGTAGAGTTGGACAAGAATTGGACGACAAGCTCAACTGACTCTATAAATACTCGATGTATTTCTGCTGGAATTCTTAATGCACAAAAGCTGAAGTGAATCAAAATCTGAAAGCAAAGTTCCCAGAGTTATTTTGCTAGCAGAATCATTGTGCGGTTCAAAGGCTACTGTTCAACTAGAAGAAACAGTTTCATCTGATTAATTATTGAGTTGATTGTAGTAGGAGTTTTAATATTTTATCTTTTCAGCCTTCATAGAAGAAATTGTAATAGGTACGCATTGTTCAAGTTAGAGTTAACTTGGTTGTAAAAATTAGTTGGGGGCTAGTTACTACAAAGGGATTAGAGTTAGTCCTAGGATTACAAAAGAGTTTATTTTGTAAGTCCGTTTGGCTCAGAGTTTTAATGAAAAGTTTGAGAAAATCCTACTGAGGAGTAGGTCGTGAATTTTTCACCTTTTGAGCCAGGTGTTTTCCACGTAAAAATCTCTGTGTTTTTACTTTACTGTTTTTATTATTCCACAATAGTAGTAGTTGGAACACCAAGAAGAACCAGGTTCTTCTAGAGAGACATCACTCGAAAATTGGATACCACACAATTTAATCTATCTTCTTGTATGGTATTGACGTCTAAAACATCAAGCCTGAATCAACTCAAACGAGTCTAAGGCTAATGACATTTAGAAGAGATGGAATGTTGCCCTGATAGTACAATGAGGGCATAATTGTGATAGATAAAGGATAACATTTGGGCCTTCAATTGAGTAATGATTTGAAGAGGATTTCATGAGTTGTACATGATTAAAATATCAATGTAAGGTGAGTAGTATTGGGATGCCATAAAATACAGTTATGTAAGTATAGTATCACCCCTAGGCGGATCAATATAATTACTCCAGATATCTCTGATGAGACGTGAGCCATAGCGGCAGTGTTACATAAGAGATCAAGTTATCAGTGGTAAATGATTAATCAACATTAAGGAGAATCAATAATAGATGGATGGAAGTTCAACAGTATGAGATGAAATTAGACCACCAGTCTTAAGGATAAACAATGAGAGTAACCTGGAGTTGGCTGAAGACCTCAGTAATGATAAATCGAAGTAAGAGTTATGGTATAGTATAACTTACGTAGATGCGGTAAAGATTCAGGTCTATGAAATAAAATATAGCAATATTCGAAAATTCTACAAGGTACCAAGCAAAAAACTTCAGTATACCTATATATGCCCAGAAAGACATCTTATTAAGCTCTGTATATGTTTACAAGTAAGGCCTAATAATTGGCTAACAGCTGGAGGAAAATGGAGAGGAGAGACGCATAAGCGCACTTACAAGGTCAGAGTCGTACATGCTGCATGATAGAAGGTAGCAACAATTACGAGACTAAAAGGATTCCGACCACAAGTTGTGGTGAGAGAAGGAGACCTAAGGGCGGAATGCCTTGGACTTTGGAATTATTCACAGAACAGTCGCCTAGATGGCAAGGAAAATCCTAAAGTATTCGGAAGACATAAGTTATAAACATGATAAGTGCATCAGTCAAAATTCGAGGACGAATGTTCCAAAGGGGGGGATAATGTTACGCCCTGCAGTATTACGTCGATGTTATGCTTCTCAGTATTAAACTACGATGATGTTGCACCCTGTAGTATTGTACGTTGAATTTGGTGTAAGGTAATTGACATCAGTCCAAGGAAAAGATTATTTGGAAATTATAAGGATTATGTTATTTCAAACAAGTGATAAGTAAATTTGTGAAGGTGAGAGGGGAAGCAAGTTATAGAAAACGAGTTTCATTGAAAATGGCCAATTTGGGATAAAGTACGGGTCGAGTGATACTACCCGAAAATTATGGACTAGTACCATACAAGGTACCATATGGCCGTGATAATATGATATATAACGTATATTTAAAATGAGTAGTATTTTTAGGTAATTTGAGATAATTTTTAAATTATGCGGGTAATTGGTTAATTACCGGGTAACGGGATATTACCTAGTTAACTAATAAGTGGATAAAGATTGATAATATTCACCCCACTCACGTGGCAGTAGGCCACTATTCAAACATATGACTAATTAGTCATATATGCTTAGTAGGCTAAAACGTGTAAATCATTAAAGACTTATAAGAATAGTGGTTCATTTTAAAAGCTTGGTGCACTTTAAAAGCTTGGCTACCTTTTTAAAAAAAGCTTTGTTCATTTGGACAAAAGGGTAAGCTCTCGTTGTTCATTTGGACAAAAGTATTTGAACGTCCATTAGTCTTGGTCATATATCATCTTAATTCAAAATGTTAAGGAGCAGAAGCTTCCTTTCCCACAAACTAATTCCATCGAAATAATTCAAAGAAGCAGAAGCCTATTTTCTTTCAAAATACTTCAGCGTAATTCCACCGAGATTTTGCGGTTCTAAAGGAATACGGTGCAACCTTTTCCAAGAACGTCATGCGGATTTTTCCCTACTCCAGGTATGTTCAGGCTAAGCACTTCCTTCATTTTGCATGATCTCGTAATTACACGAGTTTGATAACGAGGTATAAAGAAAAAGTCATATCCAGGAATTTATGTATATTTTCCTAGTCTTGTAAGTTACCATATTCGCCTTATCAGGACTTCATAATCAATTGAGTATTTCCTTCTTCCAGTCAAGAGAGCAGAGAGTTTATATATACAGTATTAAAGTATTTTCATTACCATCAAGCTATAATCGATGGGCAAGCCCCTATTGGGCAACATCTGATAAGATGGTAAGTTATATACTAAGTCTACTATGGCCGAGCGCCTATGAGCGAGCCTAGTTGGTCGAGATACAGAGCCTAGTATGGCCGAGCGCCTATGAGCGAGCCTACTACGGCAGAGCAGATATATATATAAATGCCTTATAGAGCCGGACATCTATTTTTGTTACTATATTGAGAGAGTTGAGCAATATCATCAGGTAAGCATATCCTCATATTATCTTTGACTTCTCATTACATTTAGTTGTTATATTATTAGTTCAGTTCAACTTTCAATAAATTGCCTTACATACTCGGTACATTATTCGTACTGACGTCCCTTTTACCTGGGGACGCTGCGTTTCATGCCCACAGGTCCTGATAGACAGGTCGAGAGTCCTCCAAGTAGGCTATCAGCTCAGCGGAAGGTGTTGGTGCGCTCCATTTGCTCCGGAGTTGCTCATGTGGTCAGTAAGATTAGAAAAGGTACTGATTATTATGGCGGGGCCCTGTCCCGACCTTTATTACATTTATGTACTCTTAGAGGCTTGTAGACATATATCGTGTACGTGAAAGATTGTACGGCCTTGTCGGCCTATGTTTTGAGTTTATAAATGATCACGTTGGCCTATTAGGACCGTATGTCACGTGTATGTGATGATGTAATAAGAAAGATACATTACGTTGGTACTCGATTGAGTAAGGTACCGGGTGCCTGTCGCGGCCTATCAGTTTGGGTCGTGACAGAAATTTTATCATATATTAAGTACATATTAATCCAAATAATATTATGATCTAGTATAATCGGGTCAATTAGTTAAATCTAAAATAAATTTTAAATAACAGTCCAGTATATTATTGGGCTATCCCGATAGTTGGTCTTCTATCAAATTGGGCAGCCCATGAGCCTCAAACTCGATGGCCTAGTAGGGTTTTCTTGGAGGCTAGTCCACCCCACACCTATATAAAGGGATCACAGGAGAATGCTAGAAGACAATCAAGTAAGCAGAAGGAAAGGCTAAAGAAGCTCTGAAGAACAACATCAAGGTCTCTATTCATATATGCAATGAACGTCTGTGAATAAATTTCAAAGGCGAACTCAAATCATAGGCGTACGGCTTCAAATATTCCGTTCATAATAACCCGACACCAAATCCTGGTGAATGACAACTTTCCAATTGTTCGTGACGTACTACAAATCTAAAATCTGTCAACTTCAAGATCAAGATCTCAAGCTCTTGAACCATCGTTTATGAGGAATGCATCTCTTTAGATTTGAGATATTTTAGATATTGTAACCCCGTCATTTAAAGTCAAATATAATAGTTGACGCTATATTGTTTGTCTTGATTCTTATTTTTCGGAGAAAATTTTAGTTGTTACAAATTTTGGCACGTCTAGTGGGACCATCTCTACCTATCATCTCTTCTCAACTCTCAACATTCAAGATCACTAAGATGACTTCAAAGAATATCGACTCAAAAGCTGTTGACTCCAAGTTTTCTTCTGGCATTGAAAGCATCCTGAACACTACTATGGGGAGTCTTGGGCCAATCACCCGAAGCAAGCGAGCATCTTGGGACAGAAAGCACTCCAAGTGTTGTCTGTACCAATGCATGCTTTGAGATCTTCATCATCCGGAGAAGAAAGGTCCTATACTAGGAAATCAGAGAGAGGAGATAATATTGCAGAAGTTGTGGAGAAAGCTCTTGCTCAACGTACTTTATGCAATACCAAGAGTCAACTTACCCAACCCGATGATGATTTCTAAGTGTTGGATCTAAGCCAATCTCGCTATATGACATGTTCCAAACTGAGTTAAATCCATGGGAATATCACAATTATTCTTCATCATCTGCAATAATCATGGAGGCAATGATAACTAACACTTCGACAATTGAGGAGCAACTCGCAAATATGACAAGGGGAATGAGGGCTTAACAAAATATGTTCAACATCAAGATTTTCAGATTGCAAAATTGACAGGCATAGTCGAAAGCATGATGGATGGAAAATTAAGTCATGCACCTGGAAATCTCCCTTAAGTGCACGAGAAGGCTGATCCTCCAAAAAAAACAAGTGGCATCCGCCAAAGAACTTCATGTCTCCTCCGAAGGATCAATTCCCATCGAACAATTGAAGGAATTAATCATGGGAATTATCAAAGATAAGTATGAGGTCGCTTCAAAGTCTTCTCTCACGCATGCAAATATGTATACCGCGAGAATCAATAGCTTGAGGATGCATTCCGGTTATCAACCTCCCAAATTTCAGCAGTTCGACGGCAAGGAAAATCTAAAGCAACATGTGGTGGACTTTGTTGATACATGCAACAATGTAGGGACTTATGGATATTACCTTGTCAAGAAGTTCCTCCGCTCACTAAAGGGGAATGATTTTTATTGTTACACCAATCTCGAGGCTGGATCCATTCATAGGTCAGACCAATTGGAGCAAGAGTTTCTCAAAAGCTTTTATAGCACAAGGCGTATTGTGAGCATGGTGGAACATACGAACACTCGCCAACGAAAAGGTGAACCAGTTATTGACTTTATCAATCGATGGAGGAATGCAAGCCTTAATTGCAAAGATAGGCTAAGCGAAGCTTCTGTCATAGAGATGTGCATCCAAGGAATGCATTGGGGACTTCATTACATCTTTCAACGAATTAAGCCTAGGTCAATTGAAAAACTTGCCAACCGTGCTCATGATATGGAGTTTAGCATGGATTCTGCGGGAAATGAAGGATTTTCCATCTACGAACCTCACAAGGGAAGAGATAAGAAAGAAGTCAAGAAATGGAGCATGTTCATACAAAAGAACGAAAGCAAAGAATCCATGAACGTCAATGCCTCTCTTGTGAAGTTTACTACCACAATGAGAAAGAAACAGAGTATGAAAACAACTTTCTCTCAAGATAATGCAAATCGAAAGTTTCCTCTCGAATAGATGCAAGAAAAGGACTACCCATTTCTAGACTTCGGCGTGCCTGCGATATTTAAAGAACTCTTCGAGCTAAAGGTTATTGACCTTCCAGAGATGAAACGGGCAGATGAAGCTGGAAAAAGCAATGACCCAAATTACTTCAAATACCATTGGCTTATAGGTCACCCTCTTGAGAAGTGCTTTGTCTTTAAGGACAAATTTATGGACTTGGCTCGTCAAAAGAAGATCGAGTTTGAAGACGAAAAGGAGAGCATAAACCATGTGTCTATTGACTTTGGATCATTCGATCCAATTGAGATATGCACATGTGAAGGGAATAAAGATGAATTATTTTTGGAGGATGACCAAGTCCGAGTTTATCAACTTGATGAAGAAGGTTAGACCTTGGTGACTCGTCGAAGACGCCGTAAGTTGAGTCTGCAAAAAGGATCAACAAAGAAACCTACAATGAATAAGATGGTGAGAATACCGAAGAAGCAACAAAGGGTTACGAACCCAAAGAAGGTGAATATAGAGACACACCATCACCAAAATCCACGCCACCCTATGATTGAGAGAATTCATGCCGAGTTGGTTTCGCATAAGGATTTCTGACGATGATGACAAGGTCTTGTTGAGTCCTCCTTCAAAGAAGAAGATGTCTATGATGCAAAAATCATCTTCACTGAAGATGATATCCTACTTTGTGAGACACCAAACAATCTCCCTTTGTTTATAGTTGGTTATGTGCTCAAGCGAAGGATAAACAGAATCTTGATAGATGACAGATTTGCAGTTAACATTCTTCCTATTCGCATCATGAAAGAACTCGACATCTCAACTGAAGAACTTTCTGAAAGTCGTTTGATGATTCAAGGATTCAATCAAGGGGGACAACGGGCCATAGGGGCTATCAAGTTCATGGATGCATGTGATTGATGCAAAGACTTCATACAATTTATTGCTTGGCAAGCCGAGGATACACGAGAACAAAGTTACCCCATCAACTTACAACCAATGTTTGAAATATAATAAAGATTGAGTCAAAAAGAATATAGTTGCTGATGACAAGCCGTTTGCTGAGGTCGAGGCATACTTCACTGATGCAAAGTTCTACTTGAAGAACCACATCGTAAAGGAAGTAAAAGTTGATGACATCACGAATGCCAAAGATGATAATATCGTATCAAAAAGGGCTGAAGTAGAATCTGGTAAAAATAAAGTTACAATAGAAGCATACCAAGTTTCGAAAGCTCACAAAACAAATGTTGCAACTGCACCCAAGAAAATCACTCCTTTATTTTGTTACGTCCCCAAAGTGAAAAGAGATGAAGGAGAATCATCAAGCCTCCAAAATGATGCGCTAAAAGAATTAAACCTTCCTATCAAGTAGATTGATACCATAAATTTGTCTTCAAAGCTACTGGAAAAGTTTCTTGCACTTGACATTCCTCAAAATAAGACACTCCCCACTAAGTGCACAAATGAAGGTTTTGATCCGAATGCTTACAGGTTGTTTGCAAAGGCTGGACATGATCCCAATGAACCATCTAAGCTAGGGAAGCTCCCACCTTAAGCTACTAAGAAAACAAACATGATGAATGATAAGGAGTATGCGGTGAAGCAATCATGTGGGGGCCTGGGTTAAAAACAACCCCCACCAATTCGCATCTCTATAAGAAGATCTAGTGGTAACTATATCACGATGGAAGATGAACTCGTTGATCCTAATAAAAGACCTTATGTCTTTGATCTACATAGAGAACCAACTACAAGAACTTCTATATTTGAGAGGTTGGGGCCATTGAAAAGGAAGAAGAACAAGTCCCTAAGAAATTATTGAAAAATAAGAAGACATGTGTCATATAGAGTCCAAAGTATCTCTAAAGAGTCAAAGTCCGATCCGTTCAAGAAGGAAGAGACAATCAGAACTTCTGATTTCATGCGGAGAGGTACTCAAAGTGAAGACTCGCATAGTGGTCCACACTAAAGCGCATGACGAAGATGAAGAAAGTGTAGGATCTTCATATCACATTACGGCGAATGAGGAACAATACGCTTCAATTCTAAGGAATGTCGACGAAAATTTGGGAGACATCTCTTGGTGTGGCCATATATCTTTCGATGATGATGATCCTCAAGAAGACGAAGATGTCAAGGACGCTCCTCCAGAACTAGAAGAAGGAATTAAAATGACAGTTGACGCATTGAAAGAAGCCAACTTTGGCACTACGCAAGACTCCGGGCCCACCTATGTAAGTGCCCTACTAACCGCAGATGAAAAAATCACTTATGTGGAACTACTCAAAGAATATAGAGATGTCTTTTCTTGGAGCTTCAAAGAGATTCCTGGTTTAGATCCTAAAGTAGCAGTTCACCATCTCGCGGTCAAGAAAGGAGCATGTCCTATTAGGCAATCCCAAATACGCTTCAGGCCAGAATTGATCCCATCAATCGAAGAAGAGGTCAACAAGCTCATTGAATCTGGTTTTATTCGGGAGATTAAATATCCTACATGGATTTCAAGCATTGTTCCTGTGAAGAAGAAGAATGGCCAAATTTGAGTTTTTTGTCAATTTTAGAGACCTTAATAATGCATACCCTAGTGATGAATCCCCACTCCCTATCCCAAAGCTTATGATTGATGCCACCACCAGATACGAGGCAATGTCTTTCATGGACAGATCATCTGGCTACAATCAAATACGTATGGCATTGAAAGACGAAGAGCTTACTGCATTTTGCACTCTTAAAGGCATTTATTGCTACAAAGTAATTCCTTTTGTCTTGAAGAATGTCGGCACCACATATCAAAGGGCAGTGCAGAATATCTTTGATGACATTCTCCACAAGAAAATGGAATTCTATGTGAATAATTTAGTGGTGAAATAAAGAAAAGGAGGAGACTACTTCCAAAACTTAAGAATTGTGTTCGAACGACTCCGCATCTATCAACTTACAATGAACCCGTTGAAATGTTCCTATGGAGTTACTTCTGGGAAATTCCTTGGCTACATTGTTTGACATCGAGGGATTAAGATTGGGCAAGCCAAATTTTATGCAATCTTGAAGATACCTGAGCCCAGAAATATACATGAACTGAAAAGTCTACAAGGAAACATGGTGTATCTTAGAAGATTCATCCCAAATATAGTAGGTAAGTGCCAAACTTTTAGTCGTCTCATGAAAAAAGTTATACCTTTTGAATGGGACCAATCTTGTAGCAACGCACTCCAAAGCATCAAATCCTACTTGATGCAACCTCCATTTTGGCAGTCCCTATACTAGGAAAGCCATCGATTCTATATATTGCGGCCCAACAAAGGTCAGTTGGAGCCCTTTTGGCCCAATAAAATAGTGAAAGTAAAGAAAATTACCTCTACTACTTGAGTAGAATGATGACCCTAAATGAGCTTAAGTATGATCCTATTGAAACGTTATGTCTGGCATTGGTTTTTGCAATTGAAAAGCCGAAGCACTACTTTCAAGCTAATGTCATCCATCCCATCTCAAAGGCGAACCTGATCAGGTTTTTTATGTCAAAACTCGTCCACAATTATTGATTAGCAAGGTGGTTCCTCCAATTTCAATAATTCGAGATTATGTACATCCCACAAAAAGTTGTGAAAGGAAAAGCTTTGGTAGATCATCTGATATCGTAGGATTAGGAGTTCACTGATGAACTACCTGATGAGGATGCAATGGTCATCAAAGTGAAACTACCTTGGAAAATGTATTTGGATGGTGCCGCACACCGTGAAGGAGCTGGCACATGTGTCATTTTTGTCACGTCTCAAGGAGAGGTCTTGCCATATTCCTTCACCTTAACACAACATTGATCCAACAACGTTGCAGAATATCAAGCACTGATAATTGGGCTTCAGATGGACGTTGATATGACCAACTCCAATTGCATATTTTTTGAGACTCTGAGTTAGTGATCAATCAATTCCTAGGTAGCTACGAGGTCAAAAAGACATAATTGCGTCCTTATCAAGATTATGCGCATAAATTGATTGGATGGTTTGGAAACGTAACTCTTCAGCATGTTCCAAGGAAGGAAAATAAGAAATATGATGCCTTAGCTTCTCTAGCTTCGGTATTGACTCTGCCGGGCCAGACACAAACAATTATATGCCAAAAATGGATAGTACCACTAGATGAGAACGAGGATGGAGAAAGAAAACTCGATCATTTGGTAGCCGTCACTGAAGCTGAGAAGGTTGATTGGCGACAAACCATGATCGACAACTTATGTTATGGGATACTTCCAAAAGATCTAAGGAGAAAGACCGAAATTCGTCGGTATGCCCCTCGCTTCCTTTACTACAAAGATACTTTGTATTGAAGATCATTTGAGGGAGTTCTCTCGTGTTGCTTAGGGGAAGCTGAAGCAACTCAAGCTATGCAAGAGGCACACTCTTGAGTTTGTGGATCACATCAATCTAGGCCGAAGCTCCACTTCCACATTAAGAGGATGGGTTACTATTGGCTGACAGAGGTGAAAAATTGCTTAGATTATGCTCGAAGATGTAAGGCTTGCCAGTTTCACGCAAATTTTATACATCAACCTATTGAAATGTTACACCATACCGTTACATCTTGGCCATTTGATGCTTGGGGATTAGATGTTGTTGGACCACTTCCTAAATCTTCTTGAGGACATCTATACGTCTTGGCTGCAACTTATTACTTCTTAAAAGGGGTCGAGGTCGTCGCTCTCAAGGAAGTGAAGAAGGAGAATGCTGCAAACTTTATTCGAGTGAACATCATCTATAGTTTTGACATTCCTAGTTATATAATAACATATCATGGCAAGTCATTCGATAACAAATCGATGACCAAGATCTGTGATCTTTTTGGCTTCAAGCAACGTAACTCGTCAATGTATTATGCTGCTATAAATGGACTAGACGGGGAATTTAGCAAGACACCTTTAAACTTGTTAAAGAAGGTCATCTCCAAATCTAAAAGATATTAGCATGACACAATAGAAGCAGCTTTGTGGGCATTTCGGATGACTCGTCACACGCCGACACGAGCAACTCCTTATTCACTTGCTTATGGAGTCGAATCAGTTATTCCTCTTAAATGCCAAATACCATCCTTGAGACTAACTGTCCAAGAAGGTCTTACTGAAGAAGAAAACGCTCATCGGCGCCTATTAACTCATCGAAGAAATCTTGTTTAGAAGTTCAAATCTAGCCTTTTTTTCTACATGATGTATGATCTCTTATTTAAGAATTAATGTGTGTACAAGGTATTGATCAATAAGTAATAGTAATAGAACATAAATGTTTGAATCTTTTACTGGCATTTTCTGACAACAAAAATTCTACTTAATAGAACAGTAGTAACGCATTCCCTTCTCAGTTATTGTAAAAGTTCTCAGACGGAGAGCGAAAGAATATCAAATGAGGAAGATAGAGAGGGACAAAACTATATTGAACACATTGCAAGTTGCGAATCAGAGGAAAATAGATAGGGACAAAGCTATATTAAACTTATTACAAGTTGTTCTTCTGATAGTAGCATTTTAACTAATCCTCTGGATCTCATGGTTTTAATGGGAAAAACTTTTAGATCAATTTTTTAAGCATTTGCTGCTGCTCTCATATGGTGCATATGAGAGCAGAGGAGCTAAGGTCTCATATGGGACACTCAAATTCCATGGCATATGAACCCTTCCAAGAGGTGAGCATTTTCATGATCCTAAACTTTCACTTTCTTTATCCCTCTACCATATCATGTCATTCGGACAGGCTATGGAACACTTAACTTTCTCTATTCTCTTTATTGTTGGTAAAGAGAAGGGATCTAAGTTAAATGTCCTACTACAGAACCTGTTTGGTGAAGTGATAGATGCAGGCGAGTATATGTCCAGCAAGTGGAGCCAACAAGGGGAAAAATAGTAACTTCTTTTCTATTTAGTCTGGTTGAACAAGAGAACAATCGGTAACTTCGTTTCTGTTTGGTCTGGTTACTCAAACACATTGAAACCTGGAAAAATCATATAAGGAATAAAACGAGTTTAAGCCATAAATTTATTGTGGAGTCATTCAGCAGCCAATATTTATATCAGACACATGACCAATATGATTTAGCAACTAGAAAAATAGAAACGTATATACCAAAAGTCACATAAAGTGAAGCATATTGTCCACATTTTCTACAATTTGAAACAAGGAGATATCAATAATGGCAAGTGACAAATTGTTTGGTAACTTGAAAAAATAACAGGTTACCATTTGCATAACTTTTGATGCACAAGTGTGGTAAGCATCAAAACACGCATGTACATCATTACAGAAGGCGCCTAAGTTTTGCAACTATTTCTTTTATAGAAGAGGATGAATGTGGGAGGACGAAAGTAACATCTATTGATGTAAACTAAGGGTCCACCAAACTCTGTAGAGAACCTGGTTCTCTATCAGTTTCCACAGAACACACACACATAGCAGTAGGTAAAGGACATAATAGAGTTTTACGTGGAAAACTCCCAGCTCATGGGATTAAAAACCACGACCTACACTCGTAGGATTTCAAATTCACTAACTGAGAAAACTTTAGATTACAACCTATTGTAATCTAGGAATTAATCTCTTATTCCCTCACCTACTTGCAGTAACTATTACAAGCCTCTTTGTAATAACTCTATTACAAAGTCCACACTTTGCCTAACTCTATCCAAAACACAAACACAAGGTTTATGCTTTTACAATTGATATCCTATGAAGTGCTTCTAAGTAAGTGGAGTAGGAGTTACAAATAAAGTATATTAACAAAGATACAACAATACTAAGGACATATGATAGACTTAGTGCTAGAATCTGGTCCTTGATTCTGTTGTTGCTTTGTTCTTCAATGACTTGAAAGTTGGCAGCACACTTGAGAGAGAATTGATGATTTAGGGATTTGCAAGTGTGTACGTTTCCCTTGCCTATTGTTGATAATATTTAAGAGAGATAATTGGGATGATGTATGCAATTATTAGTACAAGGCATGCTCCATAAAGTGATTGTTGTACTATTGCGTGTGCAAAAAACATTGCAGGGACTTTACAGCTATAGAGAGTTGACTTGTACTGTCATCAGAGGAACTGATGGTCATTTGTTCCCTCTCCCGTTTCTTTGACTCAAGTTTTAGGGACTTATGACAAACTTGATACTTGTTGTTCTTGAGCACTTTGAGGATGTGTAACAAGTTCCCAATCTAGTTCTTATTTAGAAATTTGTTAGATCATAAAAATACACAAAGGCACTTAACTTAACATCTATGGATATAAAAGTGATCACTTTGGCCTTCTTATAAGATCCAGGTTCCTCTTTGTCACTATCCTTCCTCCTCACAGGCTTCCTTACTTTTTTCTTCTTTTTTTGAACTTCTCACAAGATTTCTCACCAGACTTCTCTCCTTCGACACTTTTCACCTCTACATCTTTCACATATGAACCTCTCCCGAGGTTTGGAATCACATGTTTCTTAGAGGACTTACGAATTATGGAAGCAGATTCCTCATTCACCTCTTCATCGTCAACACGAACAACATGTTCTGGAGGCATATCCTCCTCATAGACTAGCTTTCCCCCTTTCAACAACCTCCTTCTTTTCTTTTCCTCTTTGTTTTTCTTCAAAACAATCTCATAAGCTTCTTTCTTTTGTAGGCTGGTAGTGGGTCTTTTAAGAATGAGATCTTTGGGAACTGGCCTACCACGTCTAACATCAATGAAGCTTTCCACAGTCACATTATCATAGTCTTCCTCACTATTTTCATTTTCCTCTACAAATAGAGATCTCATTTCAAGAATGAAAAAGTTCAACGGCTCAGCATCAAAGTGAGGAGAGGGAGCAGGATCAGTACTGACATGTGGATCTTTTGAGGAGCAAGGGGTTTTATCCCAAGTAGGAGCAGAGTGCTCTTCTTGAGCAGAGGAATCAGGTCCCTCTGATTGTTTCCCCAGTAGTATTGATTGCTGCCAAATTTTCAAAAGGCACCAGTTGCATACACTCAGCTTTATGACTTTCACCTTCCCCCTGAGACCTATTGGTCTCATCGTCACACTCATATTCTCTAACATATCCTCCCTCTATTGCAATCAGTAGCATGTTATCAATCTCTTCTTTCTCATTCACCCCCAAAATAGAATCAGAAGATGCAGGAGGAAAATTACATGTTGGAGTGGAAATATTCAGATCAAAGCTTGGAGTGGGGACTGCTGATACTTCACCACTACCAACCACATCTTGTTGGGTATCAGAGATTCCCCCAACCTTCTGACTGGAGACCTATTGTCCCTCGTCTCTGTGTATTATTTCATCGTCTGCCATTTTTTCTAGTGAGGCAGAAGCACAGGTTGTAGCAATAAATATTTTGGGGTTCTAAGTCTTACAACTGCGGTGAAAACCAGAACTCGACTAGGTTGGAGAAGAACCAGTTGGTGGTTGTCGATCTGGTGTGGGGTTTTGATTGGGTAACGGTGAAGACTCAGACGCACACTCTTGTGCTTCGTGAGACGAAGGCACAATAGAAAGGACACTGGTAGTGCTTGAAAGATCTTGATTTTGAGACATATTAGAGTTTGGAAGTAGAGACACGAGAAAGAGAGGGTTTTATTTAGAAAGAGAAGAGAAGTTTGTGGATTTGATGTGGACAGTTGGGAAAGAGACGTCTTTTGGGATTATTTAAAGGGGGTGAGGGACTGGTTACAATCGGGTATATCTTACTGGGTAGATGGGTCAATTTGTAACGGGTGTTACATTTGGGTTTTAAACATATGAGAGAGAGAGACGGAAAATATTTAATGATGTGGCACTTTTATAGCCTTTTAAAATGTGTATGAGTGTAAAAGGAGCATTTAACCTGAGTCAAAGGAACTAGGTTCCCTAAGTAAGTTTTGTAAATGTGAGCTTCATCCTTTTACCAAGATGCAAAGTAAATGGCTGCTTGTTTACTCTGTAATTCCCTTGTGTGTTTACCTGTAATGGTATAGAGATGAGTTATACTTTGCCAGAAATCCTTTTTTAGCAGTTTTACATATTCATTCTTTCATATCCAATCATTTAGGAACATGGTACTCAGTTTGATTTTATCGTCCCCAATGCCAGCCGATTATTTTCAAAGTGCTCTGCTCAATGCTTTGGTAAAGATATGTGCTACCTGATCCTCTATTTTACGGAACTTCACATCAATGTGCTTTGTTGTAGTATGCTAAACCGGGTTCTTTGCCATGTTGAGAGCACTTGTGTTATCACACAGTTATGGCACACAATCCGAGAACATACTGAAATCCTCTAGTTGTTGCTTGATCCACAGCAGTTGATCACAACACGAGGTAGTTTCCACATACTCAGCTTCTATAGTTGAAAGAGCCATAGAGTTTGGTTTCTTTGTACCCCATGAGATTAAGCATGACCCCAGTAAGTGTGTCATGTCAGATGCGCTCTTTCTATCCACCAGATAACCAGCATAATCAGCATCAATATACCCAATCAAGTCGAAATTGTCTCCTAAAGGATAGTATAGAACCATGTCCTGCATTCCTTTGATATACCTTAGAATGCTCTTGGAAGCTTTCAGATGAGATTCCTTTGGACTAGATTGAAGTCTAGCACATAATCCCACACTGAATACAATATCAGGTTTGTTAGTTGTGAGATACAAGAGTGAACCAATATGCCTCTGTACATGGTTTTGTTCACAGGAGAACCAGGTTCATCCATGTCCAGACAAGTGGAAATGGCAATAGGAGTATAAATGGTTATTGAACTTTCCATATCAAATCTCTTCAAGAGATCTTTAATGTACTTCTACTGATTTATCATCATTCACTTAGGGATTTGTTTAACTTGCAACTCTAAGAAAAAATCAATCCCCTCATTGTTTAACCAAAGAATTAGATTCTTAGTCAAAGCTATTTTAAGACGTAGTCGGGCTTCTGATAACCGAATAATAAGAATTAGACTTGTAAATAAGAAATCAATAAGATCACATAAAATTAAGTGTATTTCAGTAGTGGTTCGAACGTGTCTATACAAGTGAGATTTTAATCCCTTTTATAGGGAATTTCTTAATATAACGTCTACTCTTCTTAATGATTGAGCATTAATG
This sequence comes from Nicotiana knightiana, assembly GCA_005239525.1. Classification (NCBI taxonomy): domain Eukaryota; kingdom Viridiplantae; phylum Streptophyta; class Magnoliopsida; order Solanales; family Solanaceae; genus Nicotiana; species Nicotiana knightiana. Next base: position 44,744 of record ML372945.1, on the reverse strand, counting down.
ACTAATAGTATCATTAATGTAACGTTACAATTGGTAATCGTAACTGTTGCGTGAAGATTATGTAACGTTTAGCTCATTGATTGAAGATCTTTGAATCTGCCCTTTATTCTGCCTTGGTTCATTTTGATTGTGTCTCTTCATCTCCTCAATTACACTAGAACTCCCACGTCTAATTGTCTCGTGTGTGTGCTATTTCATTCCTCTTTGTCCCATACTTCTTTCTAAACTTCTGACCAGCTGTCATGTTTCCATTGATCCACGTAGATTGCCTTGTCATCAGAAATATTACACGTGTGAAGTCTATTTTTTACCAATACACTCGTCATACTTATTTCAAACTTGCTTACCATAAGCTTTGAAAACTCCTCACACAAGGAATCATTTGTTGCACCAAATATGATGTCGTCAGCATAAACTTGCACAGTGAGCCGGTTCCTCCCTTGTATCTTCATAAATAGGATGTTGCCAATTTTTCCTCTTGTAAAGTCATTTTCAAGAAGGAACTTGGACAACCTTTCATACCCTGCACGGGAGTCCTGTTTCACCCATATAGTGCCTTGTCAAGTTTGAATACATGGTCAGGATGCTCATGACACTAAAACCAGGTGGTTGTTTGACAAAGACTTCTTCCTTTAAATATCTATTCAAAAATGCACTCTTGACATCCATTTTGGAACATTTTGAATTCGTATGAGATGTAAACGCAATAAGGATTCTGATGGCTTCCATTCGAGCAACTGGTGAAAAAGTCTCATCATAGTCGATCCCTTCCTCTTGGTTGAAGCCTTGAACTACTAACATAGCCTTGTTCCTTGTTGTATTCCCAAATTTATCAAGTTTGTTTTTGAACACCTACCTGGTTCCTAAAAAAGTTCTGTTTGAGGGTCGAGGAATCATGTGTCGTAGACGGTTCCTCTGAAATTGATGGAGTTCATCTTGCATAGTAGTAATCCAGTCAGCATCTTTCAATGCCTCCTTGATATTTTTGGGCTCCCTTTGAGAAAGGAAAGCTAAAAAGGCAAGCGAGCTTCTTGTCTTTGATCTAGTCTGAATTCCTGTATCAAAAGGAGTGATCGCATTTTGGAGAGGATGTGAATTTTGTGCGTCCAGTTAGACACCTGAATCTTATTGTGTGAAGACCTAGGTTCCTCTAAATGGGATCCATTGTTGGCATCCATGGAGGGGTGCGTACTACTTCTCTGCTCAGCATCAAGGGTTCCTTGCACGGCATCAACAACTCTATCTTCTGTTTCAGTTGTTGTAATGGAGGAACCAGGTTCTTCTGTATCAGCTGGAGGTTCTTTTGTATTCTCTTCTTTAGATTCCTTTACTTGACTCATCAAATCAGCCTTTCCATTTTCCATATCAATAACTTCTCCAATCACCTTTGACTGCTCTCTATCTTGATCAATCTTATCATGTGAATATTTCCCACATAAGTAGAATGATTCATCAAAGAATACATGTATGTTTTCTTCAACACACTGATTCATTTTGTTGTAGACTTTGTATGCCTTGCTTTGTGAGGAATATCCAAGAAAGATTCATTCATCACTTTTGGCATCAAATATTCCCAGCGCTTCCTTAAAATTATTAAGAACAAAGCATTTGCAGCCAAACGTTCTTAGGTGAGTTAGCTTGGGCTTCCTCCCGTTCATCAATTCATACGGAGTTTTGTTTAAGAGGGACCTGATCATGCACATGTTTGCCAAATAGAAAGCATTGTTGACTGCCTCTTCCCAAAAACCTTATGCTACGCCACTGTCAATTAGCATAGTCCTTGCCATGTCTTCAAGAGTCATATTTTTTCTCTCCATTGTTGATACCCAATTTTTCCCTCATATACTTTTAAATATACATATATACCTTCAAAATTGTGCATGAAAATCATCAAGTATTTTTCATAATTTTTAAATGTTTTTAATCAATTTATTCCTGCATTTTATTATATAAATAATTATTAATTGCATTTCAAATAATTTTTATGATTATTTACCATTTAATTTTCATAATTCATACCCATATTAAGTTTTAAATATTTTTGATATATTTATCATAATTATATTTGCATCCTTAGGCTAAATTGGCATACTTTGCAATAATGGCCCATATATATGCATAATTACGCTATTTCTATAGAAAATGACTTTTTATATTTTCATAATGTTAAGTAATTATTTTAAATTATTTTTATGCACAAGTAATATTTTTGTTGTTTATTTACTATTTTTTATAAATTTTTTATTGGTTAAATTGGGTATTAAAAATATAGCCCCCTAAAACCTCAATTTCGGACCTTTACACTACCCAATTACCCCAGCCCAATTGCCTATATATTAGCCCAATACATCAGCCCAAGATTAATTAATCCAGACCCATTAACCCAATCCCATACCTGTTTATTACAACCCGCCTGACCTAATTTTAAATCCCAGTCGTTGATCTCTCGAGATCAACGGCCCATAACCCATTCCCCTTTTTAACTTACCCAAACCCCTAACCCTAATTCATTTCACCAAGACCGCCGTCACCATACACTCTCTCATCTTCCTCCCCCTCTCCTCTCAAAACCCTAGCGCCGACACTCAAAACCTCCTTGATTCTAGATCCAAAAATGGAATCAATCCATGATTCTTTACCTTATTTTGGTCCACCTTCTTTACTGGCTACCCGTTTTGGTGATACCTAATAGCTTGCCTAAAATGGCAAGCAGATCCTGTAAAGATCGAACCAAAGCTGGTTCAAATCTTTAACCTACTGTTGTTTCCGTCTGTGTTCATCATCTTTTCTTTGTAAGTATGAATATTTTCGTATCTCTTGAGGATTCTTACTTAACCCTAAGGTTAGGGTTTTCAGATCCTTTTGATTCGAACCAAAATTGGTTCAAACCTTATTTTTAAGTGTTATTCCGCATGAATCTGCCTATTTTCGTTAAATATTTTTACTTACCCAAATTAGGGTTTCAAATCTTCTTTAATCGAACCAGATCTGGTTCGATTCTATGTTTTTTTTGTAACCCACTGTCTATGTTCATTTTATTAAAACATATTATTCTTTGTCGTTATTTTTCGATCGATTTTTTGGTTTACTTAAAATTAGGGTTTCAGATCTTAATTGAACTGAATCTGGTTTGATTCTGGTTTTCTCTTTGAACAATATCTTGTCTACTTTCATCATATGTGATTCATTGCCTTATTTTCTGACCGATTTTGTGAAGGTTTACCTAAAAATTAGGGTTTGAGACTTTTATTAATCTTCTGATACTCTTTCCTTTCTCGTATGGGACTGATATTTTCCTTATTCTGTTCAATCTAACCATGTATCCATTATTTATTTACCTTATTTGCCTTGAACCTGCATGTTAATTGATATTTTCCTTATTCAGAGTGTTACTCGCCTGATTACACGCTATTATGCCTTGTTAATTGACTGAACTCTGTATTATTTGTCCTTAATTTATACTTCAATTGGTTATGTGATTGATTTCTTTCCTTGCTTATGTGTGTTTAGTTACTTCCCTTATTTGTTCACCTAATTGAGCACTATTTAAACCCTTTCCCCTTTGGACAAACTTGAACTCTCAATACTCTCACTAAAACTTAGCTTTTTACTCTTATTATGTGCTCGTTTGTTTCTGGTCTTGGCCGGTTGAAATCCAAGGACAAGTGATTCTGGACTTAAATATTGTGGTGTATTTACTTGCTTTCCTTCCTAACTGGTAACACATTCTCCCTTGGAACTCTATTCTCCATGTTTCATAATATGTGTTACTTGACCAGCATGTTTAAATCCTGAGTATGATTTTGCCCCTTTATATGATTCTATGATTTCATCTAGTTCCATAAGTGACACTGTTAATTGGTTATACTTTGAATAATATGAATCCTCCTAAAATCTAGCTTAATGTTTAACTTATCTCATGCACACTGTTTGCTAATCCTGCACCTTTTCTGAACTTTGCATTCTCAGGATATTACCAACATGAAATTAGTCAATTAATCCTAACTTGGCAGATTTGTATTTGTGCCATGCAAACTTGTTTTCTAACATGTTTTGCATCCTTCTGGACTCATGCGATAATTTGATTGATTGCCTTAACACTTTGCCTAAATGCTTCTGTGATTAAACAAGGTTGTCCTAAATACTAGCATGAACATTTATCTTAACCAGACTTCAACTTATTTGAACTCTGTTTGAGCAAGAACCTTGCTTGTTTTCTTGGTGAAATTTTTCCTACAAGTTTTGTGTCTTAAACTTTGTTTTTTTCTTCTGAAATCAAAACTCTTTTAAATCTGTCTCTCCCCCTTACATGTTGTTACTCTTTTAAAAACTTCCACTCTTAGTCCCTTAGGTTCTATCCTCAAACACCCCGGTGTGAGCCTGCTCAGGGTCCATGTAAGACTCCTGTGAACTCTGACACACTGGGAACTGGTTCCTAATCTCTTTTGAATCATCTCTGCATATTTGGTCCTGGTGTGAGCATTGCCCTGGGTCCCTGAGGCCCTTGGGAACTTTTACACATTAGAAACCTGGTTCTATATGTGCTACGGGTGAATCACTCGTATTTGGCTATGCTATACCTATGAAATGAGCCTTGAAGTTGATTGGTTTGAAGGCCTGGTTCCCAGGTTTATTTGGGCCTAATGAAGGCTCCCTATAGTGTATCATATTGCAATTATGTAATTCATTCATTATCTGGTCTGTAATAGCTTTGTAATAAACATATTTCTGGGGTATTTAGTAAAATTGGGGAGGTTTCTTATTTCCTTTTGTTAACCTGGTGGAACCTTAAAATCCTGATTCGGAGGTTATTTACTCAAAATTCCAATCTTAGTTGATTTCTAAAACTTAAGGCTTCTAAAATGAGAATTTTCTTTCCAAATCAATTCTAAACTTCCTGGAATTCAATTCCGACTACGCCCGCGGGTCATAATACCTGAAACGCAGCTTTTCACGACTTCAAACCGCTGAGCGACATGCTAGATCTCAAAATGACCGGTCGGGTCGTTACAGAAGGCTCCCTATAGTGTATCATATTTCTATTATGTAATTCATTCATTATCTGGTCTGTAATAACTTTGTAATAAACATATTCTGGGGTATATATTAAAATCAAGGGGGTTTCTTATTTCCTTTTGTTAATATGGGTAGAAGTCCTGCCTATATTGTTTCATCTATATTGTTAATCCTGTTCATTTGTCAAAAATGTATAAGTTCTATGTTCTGTTTAGAAATCCTGCCTATAGGACTTCCATTGGTGATGTTGATTCTGAGTTATATATTTGCGTATTAGAGATCCCGCCTATAGGGTTAATGTTATAATTACGTTAATAATCCTGCCCATAGGATCTATCAATACGTCCAACAAACATATGTTAGCAATCATGTCTATAGGACCCCAATGTTTGATTCAATTATTTTCTGGCAATATGTACAATTTCTGCCCATGTACTACTTAATAGATGTCATGCCTATAGGACTAAAATCAATTTCGAACCTAGAGATCATGCCTATAGGATTTAAATCAATTCATTAATAGATACCATGCCTATAGGACTAAAATTAATTTCAAATCTAGAGATCATGCCTATAGGATTTAAATCAATTCTCTCATAGAAGTCATGCCTATAAGATTCTATTGGTTCTGAATATAATTGCCGCTATCAATCACTTAGACTATATTCCTATAGGATCAAATAGCAATTCTGGATTTGTAATTGTGATTTATTATTGTCTAAAATGCCTAGATATTATACTGAATAAAAACAGTAGGCAAATGATAGGTCCTGACACTCTCCTTAATAAAACTACCTCTGTATATCTGTCTTCTCGCCTAGATATCCTGCCTATAGGAACTTTAAGATTAATAAAGCTTTTCCAAATCAATTGCGTGCATTTGTTGATTATGTGTGGAGGTCAACATGATCCCATATCTGCTTTGTCTGGAAGTCCTAATTGTTTTGCTTGTCAGCTAGTCTTTTACAATTTTGAGCAACTGAGGTTTAGTATAGAACTATCCCAAATAGAGGTACTAATGCCTCCTGGTCCATAGGTAAGGGACGGGTAGTGAACGCATAGGAAATGAACTAGAATCAACTAGAGCGCTTTAGGTAACAACTTAAAGATAGTAATCGGGTAGTAGGAGATGATAGTCCATGCGCTAAATACCATGAGTAACGCCCCGACTTGAGGGAGTTATAAAGTATTGCACGGGGTGATCCTATAGACTAAAAAACTTAGGACCCCCCATCCCTATTAATTAGTTTTCTTTTCCTTAGACTAATTCGCTTAATTTAAGTTCAGTCGAGACCCACCGTTATGGACCTTGAGGGGTGCCCAACACCTTCCCCTCAAGGTAATTTGAGCCCTTACCCGATCTTTGGTGATGTAAATTGGTATAACATGAGTTATCTGTTGTAGGTTCCCTAACGCACCTTAATCTGTTAGGTGGTGACTCTAAACCAAATCCTTTTCCTTACCCGCTCAAAAGGAGTTGTCCCAAAAATGTTAAAACCCGATTTCACGAGAAAAGGGGCACAACAGCATAGCGACTCCGGTGGGGATATCTTTAGGCTCTTACCATAACTAACTTGTTTGTGAATTAGTCTTTAAGAATGTCTTTATTGTTCCGTTAATACTTGCACACCCCTTCCCCATCCCACTCTATGTGAATTTATTTGCCTACCTTCATTAATGCTTACTAGATTTTTCTTTCATGTTTTATTACTTTTTACTATGGAAATAGACTTGTCTCCTTGTTTTCTTTCTAAAATGCCTTTACAATTATTAAATACCGCATTTTATCATTATTCATCGTGCAAATACTTGACAACCTGTTATTTTCTTTTGCATAAATACATGCTCAACATCATATTCCGCTCGTGTGTAATTAATACCATAGTGACACTTGATGAGTGTCTGCACTCTTCCTATATCACCCTTTTGAATTCAGAAAGGCTTATTTGCGGTAAAACTAGTCGATCAGCGGTGCAGTCGACAGTTCCGTGCCTTTACCCCTCAAGTTTTCCACTTGAGGGTACCAGTGTAGACCTCTATAGAAACCTTACTCTGATAATAAATGTACATGCATCATGGTCAAACCTAGCCTAGGTTAATATGTTGTCTGCATACTAACCCTTTAAGGAAAGCCTTGTCCAAATTCCACCGGGGTTTCCATAATCCTAACGGATGCAACCACGATCTGTGCATTATTTGGAGAAATAAATGCCTAAATTCTAATCATTAATATGTAATTAGTTGAATCCAGAGAGGGAAGGGTCTAACTATGTTTGTTTTGCAGAAATGAGGCACGAAGTCCTCAGGTTCGGAATGGTCTGAAACATACCACCATTATTGCTAGATTGGTGGGAAGACCTTCCGTCAAGCGACAAAAATCATGTGAAAAGGGTCCTCGGGAACTTACCTTCCTTATTAGACATCCAATCAAACAACACGTTGATCGACGCTGCTACTATGTTATGGGACAGAGAAAGGGCCGTATTCCATTTTGGAAACATAGAAATGACTCCTCTTTTGGAGTAAATAGAGGGATTTGCTGGACTACCTTGGGACAGTCTTGGTTTATTGGTACCGGAAAATCGCACCCCCAGAGGGTTTCTGAAAATGATGGGCTTAAGAAAGAATGACGACTTGGTATGTTTGAAAAAGTCCTACATATCTTTTGACTTCCTTTATGAACGATACGGACACAACAAATCTTATTGTATCTTTCATGACGAGTTCTCCATCACTTCCTTGGGTTGGATTCATCGTAGGGTTTTTGTGTTCATCGTTTGCTTTTTGGGTATGATAGTGTTTCCAAGCAAAAGGGACAGGATTCACACCAGACTGGCCATGGTAACCAAAGCTTTGATGGAGGGAATCGTGGGAAAAACATACACTATTGTTCCTATAATTATAGCAGAAATATACCGGGCTTTTGATCGTTGCTAGAAAGGGTTCAAACATTTCGAGGGTTGTAACTTGCTGCTGCAGATTTGGTGGCTAGAACATCTCCAAAGTGGCCAATACCGCCAAGAGTTTCCACGGAGACCGTGGAATGATCACATAGCTTTCCATCACCCCGAAAGAATGACCTTTATCCCAGACAGGTTTTCTCAACCAGAGAATGCTACATAATGGGTACAACTTTTTGACAATCTGACCGAGGACCAGGTTCATTAGATGTTCGAATGGTTCCCTACCAGTGAATTCATCATCAGATCCAGGGATGTTCTGCATCACATGTTGATCGGGTTAAGGGGAATACACCCCTATGTTCCTATCAGGGTCAGGAGACAAGCTGGTAGAAAACAAGTCATACCACGAGTCTCCAAAATGAGTCACTACAGAGAATATTTTCATGATGATGACATCACATACAAATGTTAAGCTCAGCACATGTGGAATTTGAAGATCATTGTGGAAAGGGACACCATCGAGCCAGATCAATACCACGCAGGGCATGAGTACTTCTACCCATCATGGTTGGACGATAACATAGAGGGAATAGTCTAGCCAGGAGTCGGTCAAGGGAACAGGGTCATAGATGAAGTTGTTGAAGCACAGGTGAAGTATAACAGACTGTGCAAAAGAGTTTACGAGTCCAAGTCCGAGCATTTGGAACAACACAAGATTGATATGGAGTCAATTAATGAATGGAGGGAAATGGCTACTAGGTCAACGGAAAGGCTGAAGTATCTGGAGTAGGGTTTAATGGAGTTAGAGGGGAAGATAAGGAAAAGAGTCATAGACTGCCAGAATGCTGAGGGTAACAAAGGAGGACATCTAGCAAGGGCATACCTCTTACTGGACATATGCGACTGGAGAATCTTATCGACGGTCCAAGAGAGCCAATCCTGGAGAAGGTCCCTATAGGACCAAGTAGATTAGGTTTATTTGTTTTAGAATCACTTTTCAAATGTAATAGGGCAAACTCCATTAGTGACTTATTTATTTATTATCATTTTAGATTCGTCTTATTTATTACGTTATTGAAATGAGGAAGTTATTGGCATTAAATTTCTTCAAATCTACTTGTCGCTAGGCCTACCTCGGGTACAATGAGGCTCCTAAATTAGGACGAGAATTTACATTTCCGCAATGTGTGTTTAAATATTGCAAATACTTTTCCAGAATTCTTATTGACTTGGCTACCTTTTTGTTTTTCTTTCTTTTTGATTATTCCCATTCCCCAAGAATTATTATTCCTTATCTTGATGAACCAACGACTGTGACATGTAATGAGACAACGCAACACAAGGACAGTGACTCGGAAGAAATTGAAGAAGAAGAAGATGTGATGCCTGAGGAAATCGTCAGAGAAGTTGAGAATTTTGAGAACAAGCCTAAGTCCAACCTGGATGAAACCGAGATAGTCAATTTGGGAGATTTTGAAACCACCAAAGAAACTTGCATAAGAATACACTCGTTTCCTAAAAGAGTATGAGGATATCTTTGCATGGTCATACGATAATATGACAGGATTGAGCACTTCCATAGTAGCTCACAAGTTACCTACAAATCCAATGTGTCCGCTAGTGAAGCAGAAGCTCAGAAAGCTCAAACCAGACATGAGCCTGAAAATCAAGGAGGAAGTCACCAAGAAGATCAAAGCCAAGGTCCTCAGGGTAGTTGAGTACCCAACCTGGTTGGCCAACATTGTACCGGTTCCAAAGAAAGATGGAAAATTCAGGGTGTGTATCGACTATCGGGATCTAAACAGAGCAAGTCCCAAGGATGATTTCCCACTACCAAATATACACATTCTGATCGACAATTGCACCAAGCATGGACTCCAATCCTTTGTAGATTGCTTCGCGGGTTATCATCAGATTTGGATGGACGAAGAAGACATAGAGAAAACAACTTTTATTACACCATGGGGGTATATTGCTATAAAATGATGACATCTGTTCTGAAGAATGTTGGGGCCACCTACATGAGGGCCATGGCAACTATATTCCATGATATGATACATAAGGAAATAGAGGTTTATGTTGACAACGTCATCATCAAATCCAAGAAGGCCACAAATCACATAGCATATTTGAGGAAGTTCTTTGACCGGCTGCGAAAGTAGAATCTAAAGTTAAATCCCGCAAAATGTGCATTCGGGATTCCTGCCATAAAATTGTCGGGATTCATTGTCAGCCGCCGAGGAATAGAGTTGGACCCATCAAAGATTAAAGCTATCCAGGAACTACCACCACAAAAGAACAAGAAGGATGTGATGAGTTTCCTGGGACGCCTCAATTACATCAGTCATTTCATAGCACAGTCCACAGTGATATATGAACCGATTTAAAAATGTTGAAGAAGGATGTCGCAACCAGTTGGACCGAGGACTGTCAAAAAGCTTTTGAGAAAATCAAGGAATACTTATCCACACCACCAGACTTAGTCCCGCCAGAACCTGGTAGGCCACTACTACTCTACCTTGTAGTGTTAGATGGAGCTTTCGGATGTGTTTTAGGACAACATGACGAGACGGAAAGAAAGGAGAAAGCCATATACTACTTGAGTAAGAAGATCACACCTTATGAAGAACGGTACTCTCTGCTGGAACACCTTTGCTGCGCTCTAACCTGGATAGCTTAGAAATTTAGGCATTACTTCTGTGCCTATACTACATACCTCATATCGAGAATGGATTCCCTGAAGTACATCTTTCAGAAGCCTATGCCTATCGAGAAGCTAGCCAAGTGGAAAATATTGTTGAGTGAATTCAACATCATCTATGTAACTTAGAAGGCGGTCAAAGGACAAGCATCGGCAGACCATCTTGCCAAAAATCCTGTAGGAGGAGAATACGAGCCCCTAAAAACATATTTTCCTTACGAAGAGGTATCATTTGTAGGAGAGGACATTGATGAAGCCTACTATGGTTGGAGAATGTTTTTTGACGGAGCTGCAAATTTCAAAGGAGTCGGTATCGGAGCCGTATTGGTATCAGAAATTAGTCAGCATTATCCGGTGTCTGCAAAACTCAGGTTCCCCTAAACCAAAAATATGGCGGAATATGAAGCCTGCATATTAGGGCTCAACCTAGCTGTTGACATGAATATTCAGGAACTGCTGGTGATCAGTGATTTAGACCTGCTGGTACATCAGGTACAAGGAGAGTGGGCTACCAAGAATACCAAAATACTACCGTATCTACATCATGTACAACAGATGAAGAAGAGGTTCACGAAGATAGAATTCCGGCATGTCCCCAAAATTCAGAATGAGTTTGCAGACGCATTGGCCACCTTGTCTTCAATGATACAACATCCAGACAAGAATTTCATTGATCCCACTGAGAATCCATAATCAGCCGGCACATTGTGCTCATGTTGAAGAAGAAACAGATGGAAATCCCTGGTTCCACGACATCAAAGAATATTTGGCAAAAGGAGAATACCCGGAGCATGCAAACCATACTCAAAAACGCACACTTCGGAGGCTGTCCAATCACTTCTTCCAAAGCGAAGGAATGTTGTACAGAAGAACTCCTGATCTAGGACTGTTATGGTGTGGTGATGCCAAAGAGGCTTCCAGATTTCTCGAGGAGATACATGCCGGAACCTGCGGCCCACATATGAACGGTTTTGTCTTTTCCAAGAAGATACTCAGGGATGGATACTTTTGGATGACTATGGAGACAGATTGCATCCGATATGTCCAAAAATGTCACCAATGCCAGATGCATGCAGACATAATACGGGTGCCACCAAAAAAACTCAATGCAACGAGCGCAACTTGGCCTTTTGCTACCTGGGAATGGATGCCATTGGTCCAATCAAACCCACTTCTTCAAACGGGCACAAGTTCATTTTAGTGGCCATCGATTACTTCACTAATGGGTTGAAGTCGCATCCTACAAAGTTATAACCAAGAAAGTCGTTGCAGATTTCGTCAGGGATCGTATTGTTTGTCGATTTAGGGTTCCAGAGTCCATCATCACTGACAATTCCGCCAATATCAATAGTGATTTGATGAAAGCCATGTGTGAAACCTTCAAAATCAAGCACAAGAAATCCACAGGGATACCGTACCACAGTCCATACATCAACTGGGGAAACTCCTTATTTGTTGGTTTATGGTACCGAAGCTGTCATTCTCGCCGAAGTCGAGATCCCTTCTTTAAGAATCATACATGAAGATGAACTCAGTGGCGCAGAATAGATAAGGAGTTGTTACGAGCAACTAGCCCTCATAGATGGGAAAAGGATGAATGCAGTGTGTCATGGTCAGCTTTATCAGAATAGAATGTCCAGAGTTTTCAACAAAAGGGTCAAACCAAGACAGTTCATACCGGGATAGCTGGTGCTGAAACGGATCTTTCCACATCAAGATGAAGCGAAAGGTAAATTTTCACCCAATTGGCAAGGTCCTTACATGGTTCACAGAGTACTAACAGGAGGAGCACTCATACTCGCAGAAATGGATAGAGAAATGTAACGACCCAATCGGTTGTTCCGAGAGTTTAGCCCTGTTTTCCCTGTTTATGCTTCATCATGTGTTGCTTAGCCTATTTATGTTGTGTTGGGTCGGTTGGTTCGGGTTCGAAGTGGTCGTGGTGAAAAATTAGACACCTAGTCTCTTAAGTTGCTTTAATAGTTGGAAAAATCAACCGGGAGTTGACCTATAGGTAAACGACCTCGGAATGTGGATCTTTATAGCTTGGATAGCTTCGTTAGGTGATTTGTGACTTAAGAGTGTGTTTGGAATGTTATTTTGAAGTCCGGAGTAGAATTAGGCTGGAATTGGCGAAATTGAGTTTTTGGTGATTTCTGGTCGGCTGTGGAAAATTAGCTATCAGGGTCGGAATGGGAAGTTGGAGGAAGTTCATAATGTCATTTGAGATGTGTGTGCAAATTTTTAGGTCATTCGCATGAGGTTTGGTTAGTTTCAGCATCGTTGGTCAATTTCGGAAGTTTGAAGATCCTTAGGCTTGAATCATGGGTTGATTTTGTGTTTAGATGTTATTTAGGGTGTTCTGAGGGTTCGACTAAGTTCAGGTGATCATTTATGAATTTTGGGTACCATTGGTTGAGCTCCCGAGGGCCTCGAGATGAGTTCGTATGGTTGACGGATTGGTTTTTGGCATTTAAAGGCTGCTGGTGTAATCTATTCTGGTGTTCCGCAGGTGCAGTCACCGCAGGTGCGTTTGGTCATCGCAGGTGCGAAGTTGGTCTGGCTGAGGCTTCATCGCAGATGCGGAAGGTTACCACACCTGCGAGCCCGCAGGTGCGGTTGGTGGAGTGTAGAAGCGGAAAATGGACTTTTAAGTAAGGACCGCAGGTGTGCACCTGGGACCGCAGGTGCGATTTTACTGGACAGAAAGTATAAAAGGATGCCTTCGCAAATTTTTCTTATATTTCACCATTTTTGAAGACGGGTTTGGAGCTTTTTGAGGTATTTTGAAGAGAGATTCAAGGAACACACATTGATGTAAAATTTTTGAACCTAATACTCGATTCTATGTTGGTATTTGACTGGTTAATCACGAAATTTGTGGGATTTAATGGTGTAATTTGAGGGGTTAGGGCTTGGAAATTGGAGACCTTTAATTGGGGATTTGAGGGGTCATTTGAAGTCCGATTTTGATTTTCTTGGTATGTATAGACTCGTGGAAGGATGAGGATTCTTCTGATGTGATTTTTATCGAATTCTGAGATGTGGGCCCGGAGGTCGAGTTTGGCTAATTTCTGGATTTTTGCTTGAATTTGATAATTTTCGAGTGGGCTTCGTTCCTTAGAATATATTAATGATATAAATCTGATTTTTTGGTAGATTTGGAGCAATCAAAGGCCGAGTCTAGAGGCAAAGGCATTGTGCGCGAGGAATTTAGCTGGTTTTGAAATAAGAAACGTTTCCAAACTTGGTTCTGAGGGTTCGAAACCCGAACTATATGCTATATGATTATAATTTAGGTGATGCACACGCCAAGTTACGGGCGTGCGGGCATGCACCGAGTGATTTATGGCCTAGCTCATCCCATGGCACCGTCTAGTTGCTATTTCGAATTGATATCCGCACTTTTATTGATGTGGTTAATGTGAACATGCTAGAAATCATACTAAGTCAAATGCTAGGGCTTCACGCCAAAAATGCTGAGACCCGAGTGATCGTATATTGCTATCTCCTTATGTGTTTATTTGATTTTGTATACTCAGTCCTGTCATAGTATATCATTTTATGCCTCAGCCTTGGTAGTTGTTGATTTTATATATTTATCATTATTTCCGGCTAGTTCATGTATCTGTGAGCCCATGTGAGCGAGACTATAGAGAAATGAGTGAGTGAGGCCGAGAGACTGTTATTGAGACAGTAATGAGATCAGACTGCACACCGCAACGATACCCTGATCATGCCTTCGTTGGCTTGATAGAGCGTTTGGACCAATAGGAGCCCCTCCGGAGTCTTTACACCCCCAGTGAGCGCATTGATATTGAGGGATGGATCTTCCCTGGACATGGATCTTGTCTGAAGTTGATGATATGTGAGGGATGGATCATCCCTGGACATGGATCTTGTCCGAGTGTTGTATTCCGGAGATGGATCTTCTTCGTGGGGGCTGGATTGGCCTTTTCCTCATTATTGAGTGACTACGGTCACCGGTGTTTATGCATATTCCGGGATGGACTTTCCTTGGGCCTGAGAGCCATATACAGTACTAAGTGGACTTCAGTGTGAGAGCTGTGAGCACTATGTGAATTTCCACACTGTTGACACATTGGCATGTATAATACTGAGATATACCTGGGTTACTTATCACATCGGTCATTTTGGTTTTCATTATATCTTGAAACTGTGAGCATACCTAAATTCTGTGTACTGTTTTCATTACAATTATTGAGGTTTAGTCCGTCATGTAAAGACCCGTAAAATTTCTATGTCTAAAATAATGCCCGAATAGGTCCATGTGCTGCTATAACTGTAGAAATTCTTAAAACGGTCCTATTTTGAGTAAAACGTATCCCAGAACTTGAAAGATTAAATTTTCCAGAAAATGCGCGTTATGCGACGCACTATGCGATCACATAACAGGTATGCGGACCGCATAGTGGTCGCATACCTGGAAAGTTTCCTATCCATTTTGAGGACAACTATGCGGCCTAGAATGCGACCGCATTTCACGAATGCGGGCCGCATAGTTGTCGCATTCTTGCCCCATGGTTTTTGCGAGGGAGGTTATGTGACGCACTTTGCGATCGCATAACCGGTAGGTGGACCGCACAGTGGTCGCATACCTGGGCAGTGTGGTTCCCATTTTGGCCCATTTGAAGGCCAACTATGCGACAGGAATGCGAAACGCATAGTAGGAATGGATAGCATTCCTGACCGCATCTCTGTGTCAGGGCTCCTATTTTCTAAATTTAAGACCCGACCCCCCTATTTTATAAAACACCCCTTCCCTTCTTTTTTAACGATTTTCTAACCAATAATAGAGAGAGAAGAAGAGAGTTCTTGGGAGAGAAGGTTTCAACATCATTCAATTTGATTTTTCCAAAATCACTCAAGCCTGGAAATTATCAAGTTATTGTCATCTTCTTCACTCAAAGAGGTAAGTCTTCACCATATTTCCCTAATTTCTCATATTTTGTGCAAGAATAAAACAAGCATAGGTTGGTTCTTAAAAATAAAAAGTGAAATCTTGCATGCATGTGAGTTAAACCCCGTAATCTAGTAAATGGGAAAAATAAGTTTGGGTAATCATTCTCAAAAGGGGGTTAGTAGTCTAAGGGGTCACATAGTGTTTGATAAAATGCTCAATTGAGTACAAGATTCCAAATTCTAAGTGAAATATGTCACATTGTGTAATAGATTCACGGTGCTAGACGGTCCTGTGAATTGTGATAGAAATTAAAAAGGGGACGACTTGAGGTATATATGGTTAACTTTAATCTTAGTAGAGTCACCTTGTTGGTGTCCAAACATTCGGTATGAGCTTCTTGCGGAATATATGTAAATTGATTGTCCGGTTGTGTTGAGGTGTGAGATTTCATTCTCTGATTTTCTTAGTCGACTATCGTGATAATCGAAATTGTGAAAGGTGATTTCTATGTGATTACTCTATCATGTGCAAGGTTCGTTAAATGCTTGAGTATGTTGGCATGAAATAATGGTAACGAACTCAGAGGTGTAAATGTATCTAAGTGATAAGGGTTGTGTAACAAGTGATGAAAGGGAGTTGTGAATTGATCTAATTGAACTAAATGACCATGGAAATATCGTATATGACTCATTGTTGGCAAGGTTTATTGTGGCTTAACTTCACATGGATTGCTGGTTGTAATGAATTTATATTCTTGTTGATGAGCATCTTTGTGGTTGAATTAATGGATGATAAAGACTATTATGAACACATGATTGGTTGGGTGTTATGCAATTGTACTCTTGATGATATGAAACCCTGTGATTGAACTGTGGGCTGTTATTTTTTTCCATGAAATGTGATGGTTCGGAGGGATCGGGTTGCGCGCCGCAACACGAAGTAATAAGGGTTGAGAGGTAACAAGGGTGGAGTGTAAAATGTAAGGTGGGATCGAGTTGCACGCCGCAACATAAGTAATAAGGGTGTGATGTGATTGTAAGGTGGGATCGGGTTTCACGTCGCAACAGAAATATAAGGTGGGATCGGGTTGCACACCGCAACAGAAATGTAAGGTGGGATCGGGTTGCACGCTGCAACAGAAGTAATAAGGGTGTAATGTGATTGTGAGGTGGGATCGGGTTACGCGCCGCAACAGGGGAAACAATTGAAATAAGAAACTGTGGAAACCTCATTTGTGATTCTATGTATCTCTGTGCAATATTTGTTTGGGTTTCTTTAACTTTCTCATATATGTGTACTGTTTGATTTTACATATAGAGTAAAGTTTGGTTATACATACTAGTACTATTCAATGGTACTAACGTCCCTTTTTCCAGGGCGCTACACCTTTTATATGGATGTAGGTGGTTCTATAGCAGGTAGCTCAGTTCGCCGTTAGTGGTGCCTCCTCTCCATCTTTCAGCAGTACCGGTGAGCCCCACTTCCTCCCGGGGCTGTGTGTAATTAATACCATCTCTTTTGAATCTGTTATGTATTGTAAGGTATAGCCAGAGCCTTGTTGCCGGCAAGTATTGTATAAACTCCTAGTATTCGTAGAGGCTCCATAGATAAGATGTGAGTGTATATATTTATTTTGGGTAGTAACTGTACATATTCGGAGTCGTGGTCCGTATTGGAAAGTTATGTATATATGGTGTATCTTTTTGGGAATCAACTGTTGAAACACTAAAAGAGAAATGAACTTAAGTTTGTAAACCCACGCTTAAATCCTAAGTTTCTATTTCATATGGAATATGGACTATGGTGTATTGTATATACGGGGGCACACGTTGGGTAGGAAAGGCAATCCAGGTCCGCTTTACCGGGTTCAGCTGGTTAGGCACCGGTCTCGTCCCTCGATTTTGGGGCATGACAAACTTGGTATCAGAGCCTAAGGTTTTAAAAGTGTCCTAGGATGTCTCAGAGCCGTGTCTAGTAGAGCCCTTCTTATCGTTGTGTTGTCGACCACATCTATAATTAGGGGGATTCATGGACATTTAGGAAAGTACCCTTTTATTGTTATTCTATATCGTGCGATGTGGTGGAAGGTGAGGTTGTCTATCTCTAACTCGTGCATTGTTCCAATTTTCAGTAAATGGCACCCAAGAAGAGAGCTCGACTCATCTTAGAGGCCAATGCCACCCTAGGAGTCGCCGTGAATTCTTTATCTGATGGTGCGGGTGATAATAATTCCCCGACCCTGAATCTTCATGACTCTTCCATTCCAGGCCAGGATATTCCTACTCCTGCTCCAGCGGAGGGTGCTACAGTCCCTCTCGTTGATGTTCCTGATTCTTCTTAGGTCCCAGCTTCCGGTGCCGGTATTTCTGATGGGGACCTCAGAGGAGCTATTCAGATGTTGACTCAGCTAGTGGCCTCCCAGGCCCAAAGATCGCATGCTGCCCCTGCATCCTCTAGCGAACAAGGGGATTCTTCGGGATCCAGGGTCAATCAGTTTCTGCGGTTAGCCCCTCTAGAGTTCACAGGCAGCGACCCAGAGGCTGACCCTCAGGAGTTCATTGACGAGATGTGCAAGACCCTTCGAGTTATGAGGGCTACTGAGACAGAGGGGGTTGAGTTGGCTTCCTATCATCTGAAGGGAGCGGCGTATTCCTAGTTTGAGATGTGGGAGGGTTACCGTGTGGAGGGGAGCCCTCCGGCAAAGTGGGATGAGTTTGTTGATGCCTTCATGGATCATTTCTTGCCTGCCGAGACTATGGTAGCCCGTGCTGCGGAGTTCGAGGTCCTTAAGCAGGGCAACATGAGTGTGTGGGAGTATCATATGGAGTTTGTGCGCTTGTCCAAATATGTATTGCACATGGTGTCTACTATGGAGGCTAGAGTTCGTCAGTTTGTTCAGGGCATTGGTCCCTTGGTTAGTAATGAAGCTGCTACAGCTGCCTTGCATTCGGATATGAATTATGGGAAAATAGTGGGATTCTCCCAGGCTATAGAGGCTCGAAAATTGAAGATAAGGATAGAGAGAGAGAGCAGTAGTAGGGATCGGTCAGCGGGCAACCATGGGAGCTCAGTTGGATGTGTGAGATCAGCCCTTGGGAGAGGATCATCAAGGTCATCTCAGTCATATGCTCAGTCCTCAGCCAGTGCGCCGCTATTAGGGCACATTTATCAGCAGGGAGGTCGTTTTGGACCCGATTCAAATAGCAGGAGGTTCCATCAATCGGGTCATTCAGGTGGGATGTTCCAGCAGCAGCGGAGGGTACCATGCCCTAAGTGTGGGAGATTTCATATTGAGCCTTGTTACTTGGATATTCCGGTATTCTATAGATGCAGAGTGAGGGGCCATGTTCAGTGAGATTGTCGTGCGCCCAGTTAGGGTACAGGTAGGGGTGCTGCTCAGCCCTCCAGTTCATCATCTGCTACGTCCTCAACACGCCCTCCAGCACCAGCAGGGCGCGGAGCAGCTAAGGGTAGAGCGTGGGGTCAAGGGGGACCCAGCTGGTTCTATGCTTTGAGTGGTCGCCATAGCGCCGACACTTCCCCATATGTTGTCACAGGTATTCTGACTGTTCAGTCACATGATTTTTATGCTCTTATTGATCCCGGGTCTTCTTTGTCATGTGTTACTCCATTTATTGCTTCATGTTTTGGGATAGAACCCGAACAGCTTCACGAGCCGTTCTCTGTGTCGACTCCGGTTGGTGATTCTATTACGGTCGTGCGAGTCTATAGCAATTGTGTTGTCGTGGTGCGTGGTCGGGATACCACGGCCGATCTTATTGAGTTAGAAATGCTATATTTTGATGTAATTATGGGGATGGATTGGCTCTATTCGTTCTTGCTAAACTCGACTACCGAACCAGGATTTTGAGGCTTGAGTTTCCTAATGAATTAATTATGGAATGGGAGGGGGATAGTGTTTTTCCAAGAGGTAGATTTATTTCCTACCTTAAAGCCTCTAAGATGATAAGAAAGGGGTGCATCTACCATTTGGTTCGGGTTGCGAACACCACTTCAGAGTTGCCTGCTCTCGAATCTATGCCTGTTGTGAATGACTTTCTTGAAGTATTTCTGGACGAGCTTCCTGGGATTCCACCAGATAGAGAGATCGATTTTGGGATTGATGTATTGCCAGATATGCAGCCAATATCTATTCCACCTTACCGAATGGTGCCAGCAGAATTGAGAGAGTTAAAGGAACAATTGAAAGATCTATTAGAAAAAGGTTTCATTCGGCCAAGTGTGTCGCCTTGGGGCGCACCGGTTATTTTTGTCAGAAATAAATACGGATCGCTTCGGATGTGTATTGATTATCGGCAGATCAACAAGGTCACCATCAATAATAAATACCCATTGCCTCAGATAAATGATTTGTTCGACCAGTTGCAAGGTGCTAAGTTCTTGTCAAAGATTGATTTACGGTCCGGGTATCACCAGTTAAAGGTCAGGGAGCAGGATATTCCTAAGACTGCCTTCAGAACTTGTTATGGGCACTTTGAATTTCTGGTAATGTCTTTTAGGCTAATCAACGCCCCAGCAGCTTTATGGATCTTATGAATCAAGTTTTCAAACCGTTTCTCGACTCCTGTGTGATTGTCTTCATTGACGATATTCTTGTTTACTCGCGGAGTCAGGAGGATCATGCTAATCACCTCAGGGCAGTTCTGCAGACTCTTAATCAGCATCAATTGTATGCAAAGTTTTCAAAATGTGAGTTTTGGCTAGAATCAGTCACCTTTTTGGGCCATGTTGTTTCCAGGGAGGGGATTCGGGTTGATCCCCAAAAGATTGCAGCGGTGAAGGATTGGCCTAGGCCAATGACCCCGACAGAGATTCCCAGTTTCTTGGGTCTAGTAAGGTATTATCGGAGATTCATGGAGGTATTCTCTACCCTCGCCTCCCCATTGACTAAGCTGACGCAAAAAGCAGTTAAGTTTCAGTGGTCCGATACATGTGAAAAGAGTTTTCAGGAATTAAAGTCGAGATTGACTTCGGCACCAGTGTTGACCTTGCCAGAAGGTTCAGAGTGATTTGTGGTTTATTGTGATGCTTCAAGGGTTGGTTTGGGGTGTGAAAAGAGTTATAGTGTATGCTTCAAGGCAGCTCAAGAATCACGAGAAGAATTATCCGACGCATGATTTGGAGCTCGCAGCGGTTGTGTTTGCATTAAAAATCTGGCGGCATTATCTTTATGGGGTCCATGTGGATGTGTTCATAGACCACAAGAGTCTTCAGTATCTATTCAAGCAGAAGGAGTTGAACTTAAGGCAGCGGAGGTGGTTAGAATTGCTCAAAGACTATGATATGAATATTTTGTACCATCCAGGGAAGGCGAATGTGGTAGCCAACGCTCTTAGTCAGAAATCCATGGGTAGTTTGGCACATTTGGAAGCCGGTCACAGGCTTTTGGATCGGGAAGTTTACCAGTTGGCTAGTCTGGGGGTCTGTCTTTCGACCTCAGATGAAGGGGATGTCGTGGTGCGTAATGGAGCAGAATCTTCGCTTGTAGCAGAAGTCAAGGGAATGAAATTCAGGGATCCGGCTTTGGCACAATTGAGGGAAGCAATTTTGAATCACAAAACTTCAACATTCTCACTCGGCAATAATGACGGTGTCCTGCGGTGTCAAGAGAGGCTATGTGTTCCAGATGTGGATGATCTCCGGGAAAGGGTGATGGCAGAGGCTCACAACTCCAGGTATTCAGTACACCCAGGTTCTACAAATATGTATCATGATCTCAAAAAGATTTATTGGTGGAATGGTATGAAGATGGGTGTGGCAGACTTTGTGGCTAGGTGTCCGACTTGTCAGCAAGTGAAGGTCGAGCATCAGAGGCCTGGTGGATTGACGTAGCTTATGGAAATACCAATATGGAAATGGGAGATGATAAATATGGACTTTGTGGTGGGGTTACCTCGCACTCCACATAGGTTCGACTCGATTTGGGTGATAGTGGATCGACTCACAAAATCGGCGCATTTCATGCCAGTCAAGTCCACCGATACTGTAGAATAGTACGCTTAGTTGTATATCAAAGAAATATTCAGGCTCCATGGAACTCCAGTTTCTATTATCTCGGATTGAGGGGCCCAGTTCACAACTAACTTTTGGAAAAAATTTCAGCAAGGTTTAGGCACTCAGGTAAATCTCAAAACAGCATTCCATCCACAAACTGATGGGCAGCCAGAGCGGACTATTCAGACGCTTGAAGATATGTTGCGAGCTTGTGTATTAGATTTCAAGGGTAGCTGGGATGAACACTTTCCACTTATAGAATTTGCTTATAATAACAGTTTCCATGCTAGTATTCAGATGGCCCCATTTGAGGCATTGTACGGAAGGAGATGTAGATTTCCAATCGGATGGTTTGAGGTTGGTGAGGCAGAATTGCTAGGGCCAGATCTTGTGCACCAAGCTATGGAAAAAGTTAAAGTCATTCAGGAAAGGATGAAGACTGCTCAGAGTCATCAGAAATCCTATGCGGACGTTCTTCATAAAGACTTGGAGTTTCAAGTAGATGATTGGGTATTCTTGAAGGTGTCTCCCATGAAGGGAGTAATGCGGTTTGGGAAGAAAGGAAAATTGAGCCTTAGGAATGTCGGGCCGTATCGGATTGCTCAAAGGATAGGACAGGTGGCTTATAGGCTGGAATTTCCCCCTGAAATGTTATTAGTACACCCGGTGTTCCATGTGTCTATGTTGCAGAAAGTGGTTGGAGATCCATCAGCTATCGTGCCAGTTGAGACTATTGAGGTTAATGAAAAATTATCGTATGAAGAGGTTCCGGTTACTATTCTTGATAGGCAAGTCTGCAGATTGAGGAACAAAGAAATTGATTCAGTTAAAGTGTTGTGGCGAAGTCAAAAAGTTGAGGAAGCCATGTGGGAAGCGGAAAATGAACTGAAAGAAAAATATCCCCATTTGTTTGGATAAGTCTAGTAGTGATCATGCGAATTTTCATCTAAGCAATTATATGTTATGTTCATTTTTGTGCTAAAGAACCCCATTTTCCCCCTAATTGCTCTACCATTGTAACTTCTCAAGTTGAGCAAAAATTGTGTATGTTGTGACTATTTGAGTAATTTTCAACCCCTTGGAGTGAATGAAATTATGTGAAACTCATGTGATGGTTAAATGATTAATTGAAATGTAGATTAGTAATGATTAATTGAAATATAGATTGGTAATGATTAATTGAAGTGTAGATTGGTAAGGGTTAATTGAAGTGTATATGGCATGTTGAAGTAATTGAATTATATGGGACTTGTCGAGGTGGCCAAATTATGTGCAAAGCCATGAAATAACTAGTTATGTGTGGAATTGGTTAAGATCATGTGTTTTGGGGGCTCTCTGACAGGTATATAGGCCTAATTACAGAGGAAACTCTGGCGAAATTCTCAGAAAATATTGGAGTTAAAAAAAATTTGGGGGTTGGCATAATGTGTTTTCAAAGCCAAATGATTTCCCGATCCTCATTCGAGGACGAATGATTTTAAGTGGGGGAGGATGTAAAGACCCGTAAAATTTCTATGTCTAAAATATGCCCGAATAGGTCCCTGTGCTGTTATAACTGTAGAAATTCTTAAAACGGTCTTTTTTTGAGTAAAATGTATCCCGGAACTTGAAAGATTAAATTTTTCAGAAATTGTGCGTTATGCGAGGCATTATGCGATCGCATAATAGGTATGCAAACAACATAGTGGTCGCATACCTGGACAGTTTCCTGTCCATTTTGAGGATAGCTATGCAGCCTAGAATGCGATCGCATTTCATGAATGTGGGCCGCATAGTTTTCGCATTCTTTCCCCATGGTTTTTGAGAGGGGGGTTATGCAACGCACTTTGTGATCGCATAACAGGTATATGGACCGTATAGTGGTCGCATACCTGGGCAGTTTGGTTCCCATTTTGTCCCATTTGAAGGCCAACTATGCGACAGGAATACGAACCGCATAGCAGGAATGGATCGCATTCGTGACTGCATCTCTGTGTCGGGGCTCCTATTTTCTAAATTTAAGACCCGACCCCTTTTTATAAAGCACCCATTCCCTTCATTTTTAACGATTTTATAACCAATAATAGAGAGAGAAGAAGAGAGTTCTTGAGAGAGAAGGTTTCAACATCATTCAATTTGATTTTTCCAAAATCACTCAAGCCCGGAAATTATAAAGTTATTGTCATCTTCTTCACTCAAAGAGGTAAGTCTTCACCCTATTTCCCCAATTTCTCAGATTTTGTGCAAGAATAAAACAAGCATAGGTTGGTTCTTGAAAATAAAAAGTGAAATCTTGCATGCATGTGAGTTAAACCCCGTAATCTTGTAAAGGGGAAAAACAAGTTTGGGTAATCATTCTCAAAAGGGGGTTAGTAGTCTAAGGGGTCACATAGTGTTTGATAAAATTCTCAACTGAGTACAAGATTCCTAATTCTAAGTGAAATATGTCACATTGTGGAATAGATTGACGGTGCTAGACGGTCCGGTGAATTGTGATAGAAATTAAAAAGGGGACGACTTGAGGTATGTATGGATAACTTTAATCTTAGTAGAGTCACCTTGTTGGTGTCCAAACATTCGGTATGAGCTTCTTGCGGAATATATGTAAATTGATTGTCCGGTTGTGTTGAGGTGTAAGATTTCATTCTCTGATTTTCTTAGTCGACTATCGTGATAATCGAAATTGTGAATGGTGATTTCTATGTGATTACTCTATCATGTGCAAGGTTCGTTAAATGCTTTAGTATGTTGGCATGAAAGAATGGTAATGAACTTAAATGTGTAAATGTATCTAAGTGATAAGGTTTGTGTAACAAGTGATGAAAGGGAGTTGTGAATTGATCTAATTGAACTAAATGACCATGGAAATATCGTATATGACTCATTGTTGGCAAGGTTTATTGTGGCTTAACTTCACATGGATTGCTGGTTGTAATGAATTTATATTCTTGTTGATGAGCATCTTTGTGGTTGAATTAATGGATGATAAAGACTATTATGAACACATGATTGATTGGGTGTTAGGAAATTGTACTCTTGATGATATGAAACCATATGATTGAACTGTGGGCTGTTATTGTTTGCCATGAAATCTGATGGTCCGGTGGGATCGGGTGGCACACCGTAACACAAAGTAATAAGGGTGGAGAGGTAACAAGGGTGGAGTCTAAAATGTAAGGTGGGATCGGGTTGCACGCTGCAACAGAATTAATAAGGGTGAGATGTGATTGTAAGGTGGGATCGGGTTGCACGCCGCAACAGAAATATAAGGTGGGATCGGGTTGCATGCCGCAACAGAAATGTAAGGTGGGATCGGGTTGCACGCTGCAACAGAAGTAATAAGGGTGTAATGTGATTGTGAGGTGGGATCGGGTTGCGCACTGCAACAGGGGAAACGATTGAAATAAGAAACAGTGGAAGCCTCATTTTTTATTCTCTTTATCTATGTGCAATATTTGTTTGGGTTTATTTATTTGCCTCATATATGTGTATTGTTTGATTTTACATAGAGTAAAGTTTGTTTATACATACTAGTACTATTCAATGGTACTAACGTCCCTTTACCTCTCCAAAGAATCACATCCAGCTGTCGCATTCTCTTGTGTCCACGTGACTGGCTGAGTTTTCAAAAGCTGGCTTACGTCTGAAACTCTTTTTACCAATACAATACCTTTCAGAGAAGAAAAATAAAAATGAAAATGACTTACCTGGAGGAATATGCTGACTTCAATTAACATGACATGCACTATGGACTGGATGCCCGATCCGTCTGAATCTTCTAATACTCAAAATCCATTGTAAACTTCACTTTGAAACTGAGTTCTTTGTCTTAACCATGCTTGTGCCGCGATATATGAAGGCCTAAATCGATCAACGATTCCCTTTGTGGGTTTTCATTAATTGACCTCTCATTTGTCTTTCTCTCAACTCTCTATCGCCTTATAGTGCCCGTGAAGGATTTCACCAATAAGACTCTCTCATTTTATTTTTCTCTCTTTACAATGGCCAAGGCATCACCGTAATATACCAACTTAGCCTTCTCGAAAGTTGATCAGAAGGTCTTAAAAGGGAAAGGTAAAAAGAACTATTCAACTGAATTACAACTTTTGGAACCATTTTGACGGAAAATCGTCGAAAAATAAAATAAAATCATGCCTCAGTTTCTTTGAATACTGGGAAATGTAGATTTTTATTTTAGTGTGACCGAACCCCAGATTGAGGCTGCCTACGTATCCTTTCAGAATCAGGTCGGATGTAGTTCAATTAACATGAACTTATTTTGATGATTTTTTTTCTATTTTTCTTTGATTTTTTTGTATTATTATTATTTTTTTTTTTTTTTTTTTTTTTTTTTTTTTTTGGTATTTTTTTAAGTACATTAGTTCCAAAATAAGGGAAAACAAAGAAATATAAACAAGACTTCAAAGGTCTAACTAGGGTTAAACAGTGCTTGGGTAGCGAGAATGATAGCCTTTCGTCATCCCAACCTGAGCATGCTAAGTATAAAAATGCCCCAACAGAGGCATGTTAGACATAGTATCTCTTGACTGCATCTGCGTTGACTGATATATTAGTCACCTTTCCTGCTATATCTACCAAGTGTAGAGCTCCTTTTGACAATACTTTGTTGATGAGGTAAGGACCTTGCCAATTTGGGGCGAACTTTCCTTTTGCTTCTTCCTGGTGCGGAAAGATACGTTTCAAAATAAGTTGTCCTACCTCAAATTGTCTTGGGCACACATTCTTGTTGTAAGCGCGTGCCTTTATTTGTTGGTATAATTGACCAAAACAAACTGCTGCCAAACACTTTTCATCAATTAAACTCAATTGTTCCAATCGGGAGTTGACCCAGTCAGTGTCTTCGATCTGTGCTTCAACAATGATTCGGAGAGAGGGAATCTCAACTTCAGAAGGTATGACCCCTTCAGTTCCATAAACCAAAAAGTAGGGCGTTGCACCAACTGATGTACGGACAGTTGTCCGGTATCCCAAAAGAGAAAAGGGCAGTTTCGCGTGCCATTGTCTACACCCTTGGACCATCTTCCTAAGAATCTTTTTGATGTTCTTATGCGCAGCTTCAACAACTCCATTAGCTTTGGGTCGGTAAGGAGTAGAATTGCGATGCTCAATTTTAAATTGTTCACATACCTCCTTCATCAAAGTATACCATTGCTTTCTTGGTGACTGCCTTCAATGTAATAGCTTCCACCCATTTGGTGAAGTAATTAATTGCAACCAAGATGAATCTGTGCCCATTTGAAGTTTTTGGCTCGATTGGGCCAATTACGTCCATTCCCCAAGCAACAAAAGGCCAAGGATCCGACATAGGATATAACTCTGAAGGAGGCGAGTGAATCAAATCACTGTGAATCTGACACTGGTGGCACTCGCGAACAAAACGAAAGCAATATCATTCCATAGCAAGCCAATAATATCCTGCCCGAATGATTTTCTTTGCTAGAACATACCCATTCATGTGCGGACCACAAACTCCCGAATGCACCTCATTCATAATCATTTCAGCTTCTTTGGCATCCACACATCTCAACAAATTCAAATCCGGAGTTCTTTTGTATAGGATTTCCCCACTCAAAAAGAAACCATTAGAGAGTCGCCTAATAGTTCTCTTTTGATCCCTATTAGCATGTACCAGATATTCTCTTGTTTTCAGATACTGTTTAATATTGCGGTACCATGGTTCACCATCTAGTTCCGCTTCAATTGTATTGCAATAACCATGTTGATGCCGAATTTGAATTTCCAATGGGTCAATGTGAGTATTACCCAAATATGGAAGCATTGAGGCCAGGGTGGCCAAGGCATCAATTAAGTCATTGTGAAACCTGGGAATGTACCTGAACTCGATGGACTTGAACCTTTTGCTAAGATCTTCCACACATTGTCTATATGGAATGAGCTTGATATCTCGAGTCTCCCATTCACCTTGAGCCTGGCGAATAAGAAAATCTGAATCTCTCATCACCAACAGTTCATGCACATTTAGGTTTATTGCCATGTTCAGACCCATGATGCAAGCTTCATATTCTGCCGTGTTGTTTGTACAGAAGAAACGAAGTCGCGCCGTATCTGGTTAATGTTTCCCTGTAGGTGATATAAGAATTGCTTCAATCCCTACGCCTTTGATGTTGACAGCCCGATCAAAGTATAGTTTCTATGTTTGACTTTCATCTTGGACTACTTCTTTAATTAAATTAACCTCTTCATCTGGGAAATATGTGTTCAAAGATTCATACTCATCATCAACCGGGTTTTCTGCCAGATGGTCAGCCAAAGCTTGCGCCTTCATGGCAGTACGAGTGACATAAACAATATCAAACTCTGTGAGCAGGATTTGCCATTTTGCCAATCTGCCTGTTGGCATCGGCTTCTGAAAGATGTACTTTAGAGGATCCATTCGGGATATGAGGTAAGTTGTATAGGCCAAGAGATAATGCCTAAGCTTCTGGGCGACCCAAGTTAAGGCGCAACATGTCCTTTCCAAAAGAGTGTATTTGGCCTCATAAGTGGTGAACTTTTTGCTCAAATAATAGATTGCTTGTTCCTTTTTGCCTGTGGCATCATGTTGACCCAGAACACAACCAAAGGAACTATCTATTACTGAGAAATATAAAAACAGAGGCCTACCAGATTCCGGCGAGACCAAAACAGGGGGATTTGACAAATATTCTTTGATCTTATCAAAAGCTTCTTGGCACTCATCTGTCCACTTGATAGCGGCGTTCTTTTTCAACAACTTGAAAATAGGCTCACATGTGGTTGTAAGCTGCACAATGAACCTGCTGATGTAGTTCAACCTCCTGAGTAAACTCATGACTTCTCTTTTATTCTTTGGGGGAGGCAGCTCTCGAATGGTCTTTATCTTTGAGGGATCCAACTCAATGCCCCTTCGACTAACTATAAAACCCAAAAGCTTCCCAGAAGGAACTCCAAATGCACATTTGGCTGGATTAAGTTTGAGATTGTACCTTCGCAGCCTTTCAAAGAACTTTTTCAAGTCTTGCACGTGGTCATCTTGTGTTCTGGATTTAATGATCACATCATCAACATACACTTCAATCTCTTTGTGCATCATGTCATGGAATATGGTAGTCATGGCCCTCATGTAAGTTGCCCCTGCATTCTTCAAACCAAATGGCATGACCCTATAACAATAAGTTCCCCATGGAGTTGTGAAGGCGGTCTTTTCTGCATCTTCTTCATCCATCAGAATTTGGTGATATCCGGCATAACAATCCACAAAAGATTGGATCTCATGTTTAGCAGAATTGTCAACAAGGATATGAATGTTGGGTAAGGGAAAGTTGTCTTTTGGATTTGCTTTGTTTAAATCCCTATAGTCAACACAAACTCTCATTTTCCCATCCTTTTTCGGCACTGGCACAACATTTGACCCTGATCACATTTGCACTTAGTTGCTTCGTGATTTCTTCTTTAATCATATTACTCGTGTCTGTCTTAAACTTCCTTTGTTTTTGCTGGATTGGTGGAAAATTAGGATATGTGGGAAGCCTATGAACCACTAAATCAGCACTCAAACCCGGCATGTCATCATACGACCAAGCAAATACATCTCTGTACTCGAACAAAATTTGAATTATGGCATCTCTTGTCTTTTGTTCAGTATGAATGCTTATTTTTGTTTCTATGGTTTCTTCAGGACTTCCCAGGTTAATTGCCTCAGTTTCATTTAAGTTAGGCTTAGGCTTATTCTCAAATTGATCAAATTCCCTTTTTATTTCCTTTAAAGCCTCATCGTCATCATACTCAACTTCTTGGTTCATTATTTCGAGATTAGACAGCTTTTTAAGACCTGGGCATGATTTCCGCGTGCATGTCATGTTTTTAAAGCCAGCATTAACAGAACTGAAAATGATAAGAAATTAAACAAAAATTAGGGGAAGGAAAAGAAAAGAATTTTGCTATGAAACTGGAACTTCATTTCATTGAATTTGAAAAGATAGAAGGATTAACATCAAAGCAAAGCAATTAAACTAAAATATCTGAATTACAACCCTTAAAATAATCCAGATACAGAAAAAGCAGCAAAACAGACTACCACGACTCCTTCCTGATGGGAAGAGGAGTTGCTTCCCAATTGTTGAGCGAGGTATCTGGACCAATCAGCTGAATACTTGCACGGCTAAGGCCCTCACCAACTTGAACCATATTGATATCATAGAACATCTCCTTAAGACCCTGACAAACTTCATCAATGTCATTCTGAGTAGAAGGATTTTGGGCTTCTTCAAATTGCGGCTTGACAAAAGAGTAGGCAATGTGAGGGATTGGTTTGGACAAATTCCAACCATTCTTTTTGCGGGCCTTGGCTCTGTCTATGTCAGTTGATGTTGGTTTAAAACCAAAACCAAAGGTATCTTTCTTCAAAAATGGAGCAACAGGGTTCACAATTCCCTATAGAGAGGATCCTAACCTTTTCCTGGTTCATAGCCGTTTCTTAACATCAGCGAAGCTACCATCATAGATGTGGCTGACAAACGTGGATGCAGAATTAGCTTTCCTTCTTCCACTTTGTCTACCTCAATCACCTCAAACGTTTGATATATGATGGATTCACCTGCTTCCCTGGCCTCGATACATGGAATGGATGGGTCTTTATAGACTGATGAGTCGTCTTCCCCATGAATAACAATTTCTTGCCTATCATACTCTAATTTGACCATTTGACGTAGGGTGGATGGAACAACTCTGGCCATATGGATCCACAGCCTTCCTAGAAGAAAACTATAGGAAGTTTTCATATCCAATACTTGAAAGACAATGTTAAAATCAACCGGGCCGATTGTCATGGTGAGTTCGATTTCCCCAATAGTATCTTTTCTTGAACCATCAAAAGCTCTGATGCTGACATTACTAGTTCGAATACTGTTAGTGTCAATGTTCAGCTCTTGTAGAGCAGAAAGAGGGCATACATCTGAACTTGGGCCTCCATCAATCATGACTCCTTTTACGTAGTGACCTTCACACTTGACCATTAGATGCAAAGCTTTATTGTGCCCAGCCCCTTCCTCAGGCAAATCATCATTGCTAAAAGAAATCGTATTCACTTCAAAGAATCTTTCAGCCATTTTTTCTAGCTGATTCACCGTTGTCTTTCCTGAGACATATGCCTCGTTCAAAGTTTTGATCAAAACACGTCGATGTTATTCCGAGTGAAAAAGCAGAGATAACAAAGATATCTAAGCAGGGGTTTTCCTTACTTGGTCAATGATTGAGTAGTCTTGCATTTTCATCTTCTTAAGGAATTCCTCCGCTTCTTTTTCTGCAATTGGTTCTTTCACTGGAAAGTGACTTTCCTTGGGTTGCTTAGCTTTTCTCAATTCCTCTGGTGAGTAGAACCTTTCGGAGCGGGTCAAGCCCCCCACTTCATCTACTTCTTGAACTATCTCTTTTCCTTTGTATGTCATTACAGTCTTGTTATAATTCCAGGGAATAGCTTTTGTGATTGTCACTGGGAGCTGTGTAGAAGGTCGGACCACAACAGGCTCTGTTATATTATATTTCTCAAACCATTATTTAGAACGATCTTTTGAATTCCCCCGGGGATGTAAAGTTTTGGACCACCCAATTGAACCTCAACCTTTTTTGTGCATCTAGGAAAATAGAGAATCGTTTTTCTAGAACCTGCCAAGTTCAAACTTGAACTTGCACCTTTCACAATCAATAGTGCCAAATGCGGCGGGCTTACTATCACTTTTGGTTCTTGCCCTATGGTTCCAACAACCATCTCTGTATTTTCAGACTGCTTATAATACCGATCATCACAAATCATCCCAATAAAATGTGTATTATCATGAGTTGGGAGTGGATTGTTTGTGATATTAGGAGTATCCTCATTGTTTGTCACCACAATTGCCTTTGCTTCAATCAAATTTTCAATGGCTTTCTTTAATGTCCAACAAGTTTCGGTGCTATGACCTTGGTGTTAGAGTGATACTCACATCTTGCATTTGAGTCAAAACCTTTTGA
This sequence comes from Nicotiana knightiana, assembly GCA_005239525.1. Classification (NCBI taxonomy): domain Eukaryota; kingdom Viridiplantae; phylum Streptophyta; class Magnoliopsida; order Solanales; family Solanaceae; genus Nicotiana; species Nicotiana knightiana. Next base: position 13,198 of record ML372945.1, on the reverse strand, counting down.
ATTTGGATTCACATAACGCGGCATGACCGGTTCAATCAACTTCAGCTGCATCAACTTTCGAAATAGGCTTGTATACGATTCTCCAATTGGGGTGAACTCTTTCTTTGGCTCTTCTTCTCTCATTTATTCTTGTCGGGGATGAGGATTATATGATGTTTGAAAATTTAGCCGGAGTTGATGTGAGCCTTGAGGAACCTGTGCCCTCCATTGTTGGTGATTGAGAGGCCTAGCATAAGCCTGAGCATTAAACACTGTATATTGTTGTGGGGGAACTGAGTACCGGGAAACCTGAGGTGGATAGTAATGTTGAGGAGAATTGGATTGTCCTTGTTGGAACTACACATAAGAAGGAACTATCCCTCTTTGAACTCCCCCAAACCCAGATACCATCATGGATCCTTCCTCCTTCTTTTTCCGATTTCTGAAACTGCCTGACCCACTTTGAATTGCTTGTGTGGTCACCTTAAGGGCTTCCTGACTCACAATTTTGCCCGACTTCATGCCATTCTCAACTATTTCCCTAATCTTAATCGCCTAAGCAAAATGTTTACCAATGGAGGATAACATATAATGGAGGTAATCAGGATCCTAAGCTTGGAGAAAATAGTCAATCATTTCTGCCTCTTTCATTGGTGGTTTGACCCTAGAAGCATGCTCTCTCCACTTGATTGCATATTCTTTGAAACTTTCTGTTGGTTTCTTCTTTATGTTGACGAGAGAGGAACGGTCTAGCATTATATCAAGTCCATGAAGCGCACGTATCACCATATCTGATCCTATCTCCATCGCTCGAATGTATAACACCTCCAACACTCAATCATTCCACGAGGGATACCCCTATAATTCTTCTGTGCCACCAAGCAACCTTGAATATCAGTAGTCGTTCCAATAAGAGAGCGTCACAACACCAATGAAGCACCCTTAGCTCCATACATTGCCCTTTCTGAAATTTATACCCTCATCAAGCCACCCAATAGTGATATCATCTACCTAGTCATCTGAAACTGCCAATGCTACCTAAGAATTTTTTTGACCTTCCTTCCAGACTAAACCTTGACCTCACATATGCAAATCTCAACTCTACACAACATACCACATAGACCATGCCATCCGATGATAAATATGGGAACTTCATGATCCCTTTCGAGCCACAAGCAACTACGTACCCAACTAGCCAAGAACTTTCCATTTGATCCCATTTAGAAGAAAAATCACTATACATCACCTGCACCTCATGCCAGTAGAAAATATACACCTCTAACCGTGGTAGAAACCATCAAGAACTATCCGAATCCCATTTGTACAACACCAAACTGTCAAGACTAAATCCTTCTAACTCAACAAAGCTACGCAGGCCAACAAAACCCAAGAGCATTGTTAAGAAACACCTGTAAAAAACTCATTACCTCGTGAACACCCAAAGAACTAATAGTATCCCTTACCATGCCGATCCGACCTGCTACCAAGCTGTCCTATTTATCCAAGTTCCTTCTGACTTACCTTTGAATTGGTACTTCTCTTTGCCATAATACCTCAATTCTCAACCTAGACTCACCACACGAGACCGAAGCATAAAACCATACCGTCTGAGGCTCATAAGCTGATGAATACTCTCTCAAATACCCCCAAAAGTACCACATTCAAAATACTTACCCATTATTCACCTTCCTGCGAATCTAAAGCCATTATTCACCTTCCTGATACTGATATGTAGAATCCATAATGATATAGGAATGCCAAAAGTCTTGACACCCTCCAATGTAGACATCAGTTCCTAGCCAAATATATATCCTGAAGATCCCCCAATTGTTACATATAAAACTTGAATCCATTAGAACCATTCTTGGGAGTCATCCACTCTACTCAAACCTCAATTAGACTGATCAAACGGATCGAATGACCTGTGCTCCATTAGCACTCCAACACCCCAGGAAGTAACCCCCCACCTTAATGCAACCAAATAAATTCTTGTCCATGCACATTACATCCTTCACCAATAACAACTCAAGGCATTCCATGATTCTTATACACCCATAAAGCATAACACAACCCCTATCCAAAATTTCCTTTACTCAAGTCATCCTCGATCTCAACCCCTACAGGTCATAACTGATTCACCAGTATACCTCGAACTGGGACCAATACATCTCATAATCGTGCAACTAACTTATTATTAGCAGACTCCCCCTTGTCTCAAAGCCATAGATCAAGACAAGCAATAACTCTCATTGCCCATACGCTATCACTGCCACCATACCGCAGTGAGATTCAACTAAATCCTTCATAAGCCCGTATAACACAAATCATCTAATATCTCAAATCATCTGCAAATCTCGCATTCACCATTGTAATGGTCATGCCAACTTCCACAAGCGGTCTAAACTCAAAGTGCAACATATATCTTTTACTGGTAACAGAGTACTTGCTATAAAAACACCTAAGGATCACACAACCTCAGGACACCCTACGAGAGATAACCCCGCCTACTTAGCCTCAAACTGATATCATCTCTATACCCTTCCAAAAATCATAGCTATCACGCAATCACTATACCCTCCTGCATTCAACACAGCCAATGCCTATCCTCGAGGCATCAAGATACTTGGTATAAAACTTGAAGCTGATGGCAGAACTAACACTAGTGCTGTGGTAAAAGAAATCTTGAGCTTCTAAAAGCTCTCCCCACACTCGTCTGACCACCTGGATACCCTCACTGGACACCACGTGTCCCTAGAATGCTACTGATTTGAGCCAAACTTCACACTTGGAGGACTTTGCATAAAGCTTCTCCTCCCTTAATCTCTGCAATACAACTCTCAAAGATTGAGCACGCTCCTCCTGGCTACGATAGTACACCAGGGCATCATCAATGAATACAATAACAAAGGGATCCCAAATACGGCTGAAATACGATGTTCATCAAATGCATGAACGATGCGAGGCATTGGTCAGCCCATAAGACATCACCAAAACTCATAACACAATAGGAATATCCACGTCCCTCCACAACTAAACTACCTGAGAGGTCCTTCAATACACTCATAACTCTAGACCATATGCCAACTCAAGACAGAAGTCAAACATTTAATAGTTCTTGTACATCTTCAGCCCATTATTTTTGTCACAGTCAAACAATATGAACACATCTCACCATCGAATCACACTCACCACATAGTAATCCAGTCACAATAATCCCACCAGTAAGGACACAAACGGACATATAAGTCCCCAAATACATATGCTCACACAATCAAAATTTTAGTACTCAAGCCACAGACAAAACCTGACCTCAAGTCCTCCAGACAGGCCCATTATCAACATGCTAAACTCATGTCTCGCACCTCACCCATGGAAATCACAAGCCGTCGATGTACAACTGATACTGAGCGCTCACGTGCGCATTCGAATACATGCAAGGAATTCAATGAATTACGCTTTAGGTTGAATTGATGGATTCACATGCCAAGAATTAAAGAATGTGAGATTTTTCTTAAGGGTTCTGCAACCACTTGAAAATAAGTATAGACGTCTCCGTACCGATCCGCAAGACTCTACTAAACCTGATCATGGCTAGTGAGACCTATTTAACCTAGAGCTCTGATACCAACTTGTCACGGCCCCAAATACCTGGTCCTGATAGCGGCTATCATGAAATCAGGCAAGCCACCCATTTCATCGCTAAAAGTTATTTTCAGGAAAAATCATTATAGTTACAGCAAGAATATCATTTTTATAAAAGCATTTAAGGGTTTAACATCACTGATAACATAACTAAAAGAAAACCCAAACCCAGATCTAGTGTCACCGAGTCATGAGCTACTACATCAAAATATCAAAATATAGAGCCGACACAAAGTTGTCTGAAATAAGTAAATATTACAGGTGGATAAAGATGGAGATAATCGAGGTTGTGATTGCCAACTGCTACCTCGATGCTTCCTAGGGAACTCTGATTGCAGCTCAGTAACCACTACGGGGTCCCACTGTACCTGGGTTTGCACACAAGATGCAGGGGTAACGTGAGTACACAAACTTAGAAGTAAAGAACCCAAACTACGGGCTGAGAGGTAGTGACGTTTCACGCCCCAAAACTAAGGGACGAGACCGGTGCCTAACCAAGTGAGCCCGGTCAAGCGGACCTTGATTGCCTTTCCTACCCAATGCGTTCCCCCGTATATACAATACACCATATTCCATATGAAATAACAACTTAGGATTTAAGCGTGGATTTACAAACTTAAGTTCATTTCTCTTTTAGCATTTCAACAGTTGATTCCCAAAAAGATACACAGTATATACATAACTTTCCAATACGGACCACGACTCCGAATAGGTTTAATTACTAACCAAAATACATATATACACCCACATCTTGTCTACGGAGCCTCTACGAATACTAGGAGTTTATACAATACTTGCCGAAAACAAGGCCCCGGCTATACCTTACAATACATAACAGATTCAAAAGAGATGGCATGAATTACACACGGTCCCGGGAGGAAGTGGGGCTCACCAGTACTGCTGAAATATGAAGAGGAGGAACCACTAATGGCGAACTGAGCTACCTGCTATAGAACCACCAACATCCATATAAAAGAAGAGGCACGATTCAATAAACCCTCGAGCTTATCAGCCACGGGAAACTCAACCTGATCAAAACAGGGAAGAGGCACGGTCAGAATGAATCTAGACAAAGCTACGGGCAGATTCAAGAACACACAATTGATTACTCGAACGTTATGTAACCGTACCCCAATTACCATTATCNCCCAATTACCGTTATCCTTTGTAACGCCTCATTAATGTCATAATTAGTCATTAATGGGCAACCATAGCAAGAGTTGTACGTTATATCAAGGAATCTCCTATATAAGGGAGGGGAATACAGCTTGTAAAGGCATCTGATTCTCGAATACAATTTACTTCGCTTTTCTATATTTCTGCAATATTGTCTATTATTCATTTTTCTCTATTTCCTTGATTATCAGTAACCCGTGTTCATCTTAGAAATAGCTTTAGTCAAAGGATCTAATTACTTGGTTAAACAAATTGGTTCGTTGACCGGGAATCTGATAATCTTTGTTTGCTTTTCAAGTGATATCCTCTGAACTATGTCGAACTCCAACGACAACAACCAGCAATAGAATGGAACCCCAGTTCCATCGCCTTCAGGAACCCCACGTGTTTCAAGGGAACAATCCCCAGAAATATCTAATAACAACAATGGTGATAATGATCAAACGGTGGAACAAGATCGTGTAAAGCAAATAATTGCAGAGTATGTGAGTTAGGCTTTGCAAGAATTTGCGAGGGGATTACCGGCAGCGTTACCTACACCATCGACGCCACCCCCCAATAATACCATCACCATGGAAAATCCTCAATCTGGGTTGGCAAACTCAGGAAGAGGAGATACTCCTAATGAATCTCTCGAAGCGAGACCAGGTATATCTAATAACTCAGAATTACAAAATTTACTGCTAACCATGCAGAAACAGATGAAGGAGCAGAACGATCGCATCGAACAAATTC